>CALSCE010010644.1:1883143-1894695 GCA_943593645.1 Bovichtus variegatus
GTCCTGGTGCTGCTGACCGCTGCTGCCTTCAGGGTCCGCTCGTAAACCTCTGAGTGTGAAATCAGGTTGACGTAGTGACAGATTTTGGTAGAAAAAAAGAACCTGAATAGATTTTTTTTGGTGAAATGTAGCTTTCCTGTTGGAAATCTAGCAGCAATAGTTTGCATGAGGAGACACACTCTGGTCCCTGAATGCTACATCTCAGTAGTAACCTCATTGCAGTGCCCGGAGTGATCCATAGCTGTCTTTTTTGTTCCAAACAAATAGCAAAGCAGCTAATTTCTCTTCTCCCTCCTGTGTATTTTTGTTTAGTGTGTGTGTTACTTAGGGAGAGTCTGCTGTCTTTGGTTGGAAATTAAAGGCCGTGTACTCGCGGTTCGTGATGACTCACAACAGAGAAGCACTGTCAGAGAAAAGTCATTCTTTCCATGCTGTAATTACCACATTGTTGGGTCTCATTTGTCTGAGCTAAAGTAAAAATTGCACGTTTTTTCTCTAATATGTAGAGGAGAAGAAGTACAAAGTAGCTTAAAATAGAACGTACCCAAAAAGTGAAGTTAAGTATAGTCCTTGAGAAAATGCAGTTTGCATTAGTGAATTATTTGATTACCCATTATGACGTTTTTATTAACCAAAAGGATTTGTTGGAAAGTACTTGTACTTTACTTGAGTATTTCTATGCTATGCTACTTTATTCTTCTAATGCACTACATCTCAGAGGGCAAACATTGTATTTTTTACTCCAATAACATTTATCTGATAATATTAGTTTCAGGTTACCTTGCAGATTCAGGTTATTTATACAAAATGCAATCAGCCTAAAAATGATGATGCTTAAGAATAAATAAATGTGAGTTTTAAAGTAGTTAAAACCAACCCCATCTTTAAAGTGACATTAACGCATCAATAATTATAATCCACTAATATAATATACATTATTCTGAAATGGGCCATTCTGCATGAATCAGAATCAGAAAACCTTTATTCGTCCCACAGCGGGGACATTTACAGCGCTACAAGAGCAAAGGGACAGTGCAGATAAAAGGGCAAATAAAATATTATAAAAATACAGATACAAAATAGAATTAAAAAAACAACAACCGTGGTAAGTAAGCAGCAGGTTCACATAATACAGTAAGTGAACATGTGAGAGTAAAACTCTAGCAGCCAGTAATAACAATAGTGCATCGTGAAATCTACTGTTGGTGCTTTAAGTATATTTATTGATGCTAATACTTTTATACTTTTACTGAAGTAAACCAATTGAATGCAGGTTTTGTACTTGTAACATAGTTTTTATTGGTGGTTGTACTAAGGTAAAAAGATACGAGTGCTTTTTCCACCACTGAATGCAGGTTTTGTACTGGTAACATAGTTTTTATTGGTGGTTGTACTAAGGTAAAAAGATATGAGTGCTTTTTCCACCACTGAATGCAGGTTTTGTACTTGTAACATAGTTTTTATTGGTGGTTGTACTAAGGTAAAAAGATATGAGTGCTTTTTCCACCACTGCACACTAGGCCAGTAAAGTAGATTCTGAAAAAAAAAAGAAGATGTCTTTTCCGACAACCCGTGAACGCAGCAGCAGATGCGGGTCTTATTTGTTCCTCCAGCAGGAGGGCGTTCCGCCGAGAAACATACAAACACAATGTGGCGAATTATGCCGGTGTACGTGCTTCGTATTTAGATGCTGTCAAAGCTTTTGGGGGTGTTTTAAAATCTAAAGAGTTTGTTTAACTCCCGGATCGGGGCCTTGCTTGATGTTAGCCCTCCTGGTGGTATCACTGCCGGGGGAAAGGCGACAGAGGAGGCCGGGCTGGAAGACATGGAGGCTCACCGTCTTCGGAGGGGCTGAGCTGTAGGACGGTAGGCTCGCGCTGCATTTCCACCTCCTCCGTGAAGAAACAATGGAAGGCGGACAGGACAGGTCGAGGGGTCTCCAGGAAAAGGGGCTTGTTAGCTAGCTAGTTCTGCTTTAGCTGTTTTTCCTCCACGTCGTCGTCAAAAGCAAAATGTTATGTTTTTTTTTTTTTTTTAATCCATACAGACAATGATATTTGCCTGCGAGAATGGCTGATTTTTTTAAATTTTTTTAAATTTTTTTTTTTTTAGAGTTTTTCTTGACCGAGAAAAAAAACACCCAGTATTCACTTTAACTACATTATAGCTGTTAATTTTTATTTATTTTTATAATTTTTTTTCGTTGCCGTTTTCTGTCGTTGTTTGATATTCTGTGTTCAGTTTTTTCCACCATTAAAGCAGCAGGTCAGTGGCCTTGAACGTGACATGATGAGGGACACAGACACTGTAAACACAGGGAGCTGCAGCAGCACACGACACGCTTCATTTTAGTACTTTAAAGAACATATGTTTCGAAAAGAGTCTCTGCACGAAACCCAAATATTCTAAATCCTTATTTTGCAAAAAAAAAAAAAAAAATGTCAGGAAGTATGCAGTGGTTGAAGAAGTATTCAGGTATTTTACTTCAGTAAAAGTAGCAACACGTCAGTGTAAACATGCTGTAACAGTAAAACTCCTGCTTTTAAACTCTTACAGAAGTATCAGCATCACAAAGTATTAGTACTCATTATGCAGAAATGGTGCATTTTACAATAGTATATGTTATATTACTGGATTTTAATTAGTGATGCATTAATGTGTTCATCTCTTTAATGTTGCAGTTGGTAAAGGTGGAGCTCATTTTAAATACTTTATATTTTTGCAAATCCTCATCACAGGATCTCTAATGAACCTCCACTGTTTTTTTTTTAAATAATTGTTTTAATAACTTTAATCATTTTACCCTGCATCTGTGGCATTCGTGTTATACATGTGTATTGTAGAGGATGCAATGATTATAGCATTATATTACCCAGCACTTTGAGAATAAAGTACGATTTAGCAGTAGTGTAAAAAAAGAAAGCAATAAAATAAAGATTCTGCATTCAAGATAAATACAAAAGTATCAGCATCAAAATATACTTAACGGTACTCATTATGCAAAATGGCCCAATTTACAATCATATACAGTATAATATATTATCACTTTATACATTGATGGGTAGTTTTACCTATAATAATATACTATAATGCATTAGTTCATCTATATTTTGTATTATTAATCCTGTTATAACATCTGTTTGCCTCCAAAATGAAGTAGTTTTGTTCCTTTTATATGAAACTTTACTCTGCATCTGTGACATTCTTGTTATAAATGTGGATATGTATTTATTACTTCTTTTTTTTAATGATTATTTAATAGCATTTTCTTAGCATGGCACTTGACACACTTGAGAATAAGTCATGATAAACACGATAATAAAAAAAAAGACTTGACATTCAGACACAGTTTTGGGTTGGGACTGTTATAAAAATGAAACCATTTGTATGTATCGGTGGGAATTACATTATTAGAGAATATAAATGTGTGTTTATTAGGCGATTACTGAGCTTTTCTTGAATTTATCGAGGTTTTGTGAGGCACGTTAATTATTAAAAACGAATTTGGAGGATGTTAAATATGTGATTGAAGCCAGATAAATACTTAAAGTAATTCTAGGACTTATTTTCGTCAATTTTCCTTCGTACTTCTGCCAGTATGACCCCAAAATCCAAATGGGTATTTCATTCTATGCTGTCTTTAAAAATGTCTTTTAAAAAGTCTTAAATTGAACTAGTTCAAACCTGCAGAAACCCCGATTTGTATCCGTTGATTTTAAACATCTTCTTCTCTAGTTGGCGTTTCAGGATCATGAGAATAAAAACTCCACCTCATCTGTCAACTTCTAACACAGAGAATAGAAATAGAAATAAGTAGAATTCATGTAAAATAGTTGATCCACATGCTGTTCTGTGTTTGCAGCGGTGATTTCTACGAGGGTGTTGGCTCTCCTAGAATGGACCCTGCACACATTGGAGGGGATATGTCACCGTTGTACGTGCCCAGAAAGAGGAAGTCTGTCCAGTCGCAACCTAAAAGTGGCGTGCCATGCCCAGGTAACGAGAAACATTCTTCACTCCGAACATGATGAGCAGGCGACAGCTGACTCTGTGCTCACGTCGGCGTCGAAAACTTTTGCTGATTTATTTGTATTTGAAACATTTTAATAAACCTCAATGTTTTCTCTCAAACAGTTGTTCAGCGAATACCAGAAAGAACCTGTGACTTAAATTCAGTTGGATATCCCAAGGTGAGAATAACCTCACACGATATATACAGAACACTCAGTGACGTCGTCAAGCGACCGAAATTAGGATGAAAAAGCTTTATGGATCTTTAACGTTATGTAAACATTTCAGAATGACGAGTCTGAAGCCCAGGATGCTGTAAAGATGAAGAGAACTTATGGTAGAAAAAGGTAAGTTGTTTTCTAGATTGTCGCTCCGCATGACAGATAATGAGTGTATCGCCATCATAAACGCAACACTACCAAACAAATACGTGCAGCTTGAAAAATAAACTAAATCTGATGAACAATGGCCGCCAGGTGCCTGTTATTACACTTTTCAAAATGTCAGGTAAATAACTAATAAGCCGTCCTGAACTCTTTTTCCAAATGCTTGTAATAATCCCAGTAATTCACACGTCTTTCAGAAAACCTCAGCTCTTCAATGACCTTTTTGTAATATCAATCAGATTTACAGGGAATAATGTTTCCCACCCGTAGTGTCCGAGGCACGCTCTCTGGAACGCTCACGGTTCAATAATCTGTAAGAGTTATATCTGTAAAATAACTCTTTCCTTGTCATTTCTGAAATAATAAATGTAGATGTATTGTTTTTTCATCAGGTACGAGGACCTGCAGAGTGTTTCCATAGGAACAGTAGATTACCCAACCACCAGCTGCTCAGTGATGTCATCAGGTGGCCTGGCCAATGGGGCAGACCCAGGGTCCATGGCTCCGCCCACTGCGAGGCTGCCTCCAAGACTGGTGGCGAAGGATGTGTGGCCCCAGGGCCCCGAGAGCAGCAGGGAGCAGCCCCAAACTCAGGACCAGAGCTGGAACTCCGGCAGGGACAGAGGCCCCGACGCCTGGGCCCCGGGTCGAGACCGGCCGCAGGAGCAGGTCTGGAGCTCTGGCAGAGACCGAGCGGGACACTCCAGTCAGGACCAGACCTGGATACCAGGCAGGGACAGGGAACACACCGGAGCGGACCAGGCCTGGGCCACGGGCCGGGACCGGGGCCCCGAGCAGGGCTGGGCAGCCGACATAGACCGAGGCCAGGATCAGGCCTGGAACGCAGGCAGGGACCCGGGAAGAGACCGGGCCTCCTCGGGGCCAGAGCAGGCGTGGGGAACCGGCCGAAGCCAAGACCAAGGCTGGAGTAACACGGGCAGAGACCGAGGCCATGTCTGGAGACCGGGTGCGTACTCTTCACGTTATTTGGGAGAAGGAGCAGTTACTTGATTACAGAGCATCCTAAATATTCTGGCTTTGGGACCTTGGTTGTATGTCATACCCCTCTCTCCATAATCCTAAATATTATGTCTATATTTAAAGATGTTACATCCCGAACTAAATATGTGTGCGTGAGAATATCGTGGTTGTTTTTTGTGTGAGAAGAAGAAATGTGTTTGCACCTGTAGAGTGAGGTGACAGACTCCTCCTGGATATTTATTTTATTATTTTATTTGTTTTTTCTCTGCACGTGCTGCTTTTGAAGACTTGAACATGAAGAAAGTCCTGAGAGTGGAGCTGGAGCAAGGTCTGCCTGGTAATAACAGCTTCACACAGCCACCAGAGGGCAGAGACTCCTGTAAGTCACCGTCTAGTCTGATGATTATAAAATATATATATATATATATATATATAATGTGTTGAGAGTGAGACACGTATCACTTTGTCTTGTATTCAGATCATTTCCTGCAAAAATTGAGTTTAGTGGAAATAGATGATGCAAGAAGTTGTTTTTTTTTTAGTTTTTTTAAATGCCCCGCCCTAATAAAATATGTTATTATTAGATTATATTATTATTTGTAGTTGCATGTCAGTGAAAAGCACCATGATTTGTGTCAACTTAACTGATATAATGATCTAACAATGCTCACATTTAGTATTATTGAGAGGTGATTAACTTAGTGTGAGCAGTTGTAATATATCTGCACAACTGGAGCGTAGTAATCTGTTGATGTATAGAGCATAATGAGCACAATCCATTTGCTGGGGTTTGATATTTGTGACGATAAATATCAGACACGTCTGAGCAAGTTGCTCAGGGAGAACGAAAAACAAGGATTTTATTAGTTTTTTTTATGTATGAAATGGCAAATGGCAACAAAAAAATGTTCTGGAAAATAAAATCTAGTCGTCTAATATAAATATTTGAGGTTCAGATGCAGCCAGTGACTCCACGGCGCAGCCCAGCGAGGAGCAGAAAGCCCCCGTCATCTCCACCAAGAAGGAGCCTCCGACCTACCCTCCAGGTGAGACGGCACTTTCAGAATAAAGTTAGGCTTAAAACAAATAAACGTGTATATATATATATATATATTCACAGGAAACTCAATATATTTTCTATTGTGTACAATAAAACGTTATTTTGTTGACACACTCCAGGAAGTCAAGAGGAGCGTTGGCAGCTGCAGATTGTGGCCAAAGGCAGAGTCACGTGTCCGAAGTGTAAAAGCGTGAGCAGGAAGACTGTGGAGGGGCTGAAGAAGCACATGGAGAACTGCAGACTGGTAAGACTTTGAATGAAAAGATCACGTCGCCGACACGTGATGGAGTAAGTTCCCGTTCCGTGCGTCTGGTTCACAACTTATCCGCCGTATAAATGAGCTCGTGTGACTATCGCTGATCTGTTGTGTGCAGCAACCCTTTACCTGTCAACACTGTGGGAAACAGCTGAAGTCTTCTACAGGGATGAAGTACCACGTCATGGCGGACCACAGCCATCTGGTGAGACCGATCGGCTCCAATGTTTCTACTTTCTCTCGCTTTGAAACTTTCCAGCTTGACTTATTTCTGCAGACACACAATCTCCAGCTATTACCAGAAGTCGAGGTTGTTGTTTTTTTTTTTGTCTGTTACATAATGTTTTTGGCTTGGACTTCAAAAGTGGACTTCAAGTCACACACACACTTAGTGGAGTCTGTGGGTTAGTTCCTGCTGTTTGACAGATTTAAGATGACTTTTTAAAAACATGTTTTCAGCCGTCGGCGGAGGATGCCAAGGACCTGGACGATCGTGCCATCAAAGACAAACTGCGCAAGATACTGAAGAGACTGGGCAAATTAAAATGCTCTAAAGAGGTAAACTGAATAATGACATTGATTTTAAGATTCAGTCGAACGCGATGAGGAAAGATGAGGATTCCCACGGGAAGATTTTGTTGTGATTTTTTTATTTAAATCTTTTCAGGGCTGCACTGCTGCCTTCACCAGCATCATGGGCTACGTGTACCACATGAAGAAGTGCGGGAAGGAGGAGTCTGAGCTGGAGAAGATGCTGCTCAATTGTTCTCACTGCGGGAAAACCTACAAGTCAAAAGCTGGCCTGGAGTACCATCTGAAGTCAGAGCACGCTCCTGTGAGTCGTCTCTGTTCGGACACAAAGTGCTTCACCTGAAAGTGGAAAATAAACAACAATAGGACGAAAAAGACATTTTAAAACAATAAAGTCAACAGAATAAAATCAAATAAAACGCCTTTACTCCAGATGTAAAAGCCAGAGATAAAAGATAAGTTTTTAATGTTCCTTTTAACAATACAGCGAGAGCTTTTATATATAATATCCAGGAAAAGTGGTCTCTCTGGAACGTAAAATGAAAGAAAACCGCTGATGTGGGGAGAAACATTTAAAGCTTTAAAAACAAGTGTGGGCGGCTGCGGCTCAGGAGGTCGGTGGTTCGATCCCCGGCCTCTACAGTCAGCATGTCGAGGTGTCCTAGGGCAAGATACTGAACCCCAAGTTGCTCCCCATGGCCAACAGTGTGTGAGAGTGTGTGCGTGTGTGTGTGAATGGTTATCACTGATGAGCACGTGGCACCTTGTGGCCTCTGCCTCCGTATGAGTGTGTGTGTGTGTGTGTGTGTGTGTGTGTGTGTGTGTGAAAGCTGACGTCTTTGAGTGATCGCAAAGATTGGAAAAGCGCTGTATAAATGCAGGACATTTACCAAGTACGTTTACAAACACAAATGAAGTCAACGTGCTTTACTTTTAAAGGCCATCAAAAGGGAATTATGCTGTTAAGATGTCGTACGTACTCCTGAGGATCTTTTCCCCTCCTGTCGCACAGACGCCCCAGAAGAGTGAGGAAGACGAGGCCCTGAAGGCCCACAGGGAGGCCAACCCGGAGAGGACGGCCAGCGGCCGGGTGCAGCGAGCCTCGGCGCAGGTCGCAAACTTCCACCTGGCTGAGATCGCCAACAACGAGCTGCCCAAAGACTGGCCCAAGAGGAAGTTTCAGTCGGACCTGGTGCCAGACGACAAAAAGGCAAGTGAAGATTATCTTCAACGTATGTGTGCATTGTATAATATTATATAATTCAGTAAACTTCTTTTATACTATTTGGAAAACACACATATGCACCGGTGTATAATGTGTATAATGTGTATAATGTGTACGATATTTGGCTTTCATTGACCTCTTGTTCCTGCAGTTGAAATACGCCCGGCCGGGCCTGCCTGCCTTCAGCCAGGAGGTGCTGAGGAAGTGGAAGAATGAGGTGAAGCTGCAGAGGAAAGTCCAGTGTCCCAACCAGGTAGCAAAGCCACAGCAATGAGGAACAAACATAGCAGAACTGAAGGGGAATTTGATACTTTTGCACATTTAGAGAGTTATTTCTACGCTTGTTTCTTTTACTTTGGATCTTTTTCCTTTTGTCGCAATGCATTTTTAAATCTCAGGATGTAATTAAGTGTCTTTTATGAAAGTGCAGAACACCAAATGTTGCTCCGTCTGTGTCGTCCTCAGGGTTGTGGCTCCACCTACACCAGCGTGTCCGGGCTCAAAGCTCATCTGGGACTCTGCACGCGGGTACGTCAGCTTTTCCTTTTCATCCCGGGAAAACAGTGCGTTGAACGCACAACACAAGTTGTGCTTTGCCGGGGTGAGCGGCAGAGGAAAAGACGCCAGGCACAGTCAGACACATATTCATGCATTCTGAAGTCGAATCTGAAAAAAATAAACTCTAGTTCTAACTTCAAGTTCTCACGTGTTTCAAGATTTAATTCTGCTTTTAGATACTTTCCGGAGTTTTTTCAAATGAATCCTTCCGTCTGGTCCGTGCACATAAAAATCCAACCACAGATTGTTGCAAAAACAATCAGTAAAATCTCCTGCTCTACTTTCACGATCACAACACTGGCTTTGAAAACACTTGAATGTTCATGTGGTGTTTTGAATGAATTGCTTGAAAATGGAATCATAATAAATCCATATTTTACAGAACAGTTCACTTTTTAGGTAAAGAAATAAGATGAGTCTGAGAGAACCTAATTTACCACAGCTGTAAGGTGCAGGAAAAGCTTGAAAATGCACCTTGAAAAGTGCTTGAAAAATGCTTGAAAAGAGCTTGAAAAGAGCTTGAAAAGTGCTTGAAAATGCTTGAAAAGAGCTTGAAAAGTGCTTGAAAAGTGCTTGAATTTAACTTGAGGTGTGGAAACCCTTCTTAAGTGAACAAGTACAGAGTGCTCCAGGACTTCGCAGTCATTTCATGATTCTTTTTGTTTCTTTTCGTCTCATTTCAGGGCGACTTCGAGGCTGGAAAATACAGATGTCTGATCTGCAACAAAGAGTTTAACTCTGAAAGTGGAGTGAAGTACCACATCAACTCTGTCCATTCACAGGTAAACACGTAGTTCACGACACGTTCCTTTTAATGAAAGGTGAAGAAGAGGAGAGCTGTGTTTTCACCCCTCCTCTCTCCGCAGGACTGGTTTGTGACCAACAAGAAGGCCTCCAAGAAGTTCGAGAAGTTCCTCAAAAACCAGTCCAAGGAGTTTGTCCATAATGTGGACAAGCAGATCGTGGAACACTACCACCACCACCATCAACACCACCTCCAGCATCACCAGCAGCAGCAGCAGCAGCAGCAGCACCACCACCACCACCACCACCATCCGCATCACCATCCGCAGCATCTGCATCTGCACCCGATCCAGCACCAACCCATGCAGCACCCTCTGCAGCCGCTGCACCACCTCCAGCACCAGACGCAGCTCCTCCACGCAGAGCACCAGATCCTCCCTCCGCAGGTGGACACTCAGCTGCAGATGCTCCACTACACCCCTCTGGAGCCTCCTCCCGGACCCATGTGGGTGGATATGGACCGGGGCGGAGCCGTGCCGGGGCCAGAGCAGGCCCCGATCGAGATGGAGATAGTGGATATTGACAAACCCAGAGAGGACAACGGCGAGCTGGTGGAGGGGAAAAGGAGAGAGAAGGCGGAGAGGGGGAAGGCTGACGGGAAGCGGAAGGATTGCTTTGCTTTCGGTGGCGACGGCGGTGGTGACGGCGGTGGCGACGGCGGTGGCGATGGCGGCGGTAGCAGCAGTAATACTGGCAGCTCAGCCAGCGAATCAGAGGTGGAGCAGCAGAGACAGCTTGACCAGTGGGACCTGAAACGGCCGGGCATCGTGGAGCCGCACCCCGAGTCCGGAAAGGAACCGAGCAACACTTAAAAAAACACACCTAGAAATAACACTTCTACACTTAAACACTCGCCGTGCATCAGAGCTGAGTTTAACAGAGGTAGAAAAAGATACCGCGGAGTGTCCCTCCCGACTTTATTAGGCCGTGACGTAGAAGGAAACAAACCACAAGACAAACAAGTGAGAAGGCAGCTGAGGGGCGGAGCTACACTCACGGGGAGAAGGTGGCGATGGGACGTGGACGTGAGACTTTACACACTTCTGGTTTAGATGCTGGTTCTCTGTCTTGAAATGGTTGTCACCGTATAGAGAAATGTAGTATACCGTTTATCTGTGTGTTTATCTGTGCCGGATTCTTCTCACCAACTTTAAATGTGTCTTATTCTTTGGTAAGCCCTTCCTGTCTTTCATGTTTACCTTTTAAAGGGAAATAGTTACTTTAACCTTAAGAGAGGCTGCTACAGTAGAGTATTTTATTAGACTTGTCTCTCTCTGAAAAGATTGTGTGCCTCTTGAGTATGATCTGTATAACTTCATACTACTTATTGTCACTTTTCCTTACAACTAATTGGCTCTTTCTGGGCTAAATAACGTCGGAAGTGTCACTTTTCTGCTATAGTTCGATAGAAAACAGGATTCCCCGTCACCATGTCCCTCCCCGTACCATATTTTCATCTGTGAGATTTTGACTAAGTTACATTTTTTTTTGACGGTTAATGCGATTTGGTTAATGGCTGCCATCAAGTTGCCGTCCTTGAGCCAAGTCTGCTGGCAGCTTGTGGTCCAGTGCAGTTCTAAGACTTTAAGCAGGAAAATCACTTCTGAAGAGCAATAAAGCAAATCCATGGCCAAAAAAAAACAAAAAAACAAGTTAAAGCATTACAATATCAATACGAAGAAAAAACCCCTGAAACCATTAACTGTATCATTTCTATTCGTACGGAAGTCCTGAGAGGCA
>CALSCE010010644.1:1915411-1946036 GCA_943593645.1 Bovichtus variegatus
ACTGGGATTATTTGAGGGAGGACTGGGATTATTTGAGGGAGGACTGGGATTATTTGAGGGAGGACTGGGAATTTGCTGCGCAGTCGTCTGACGCATTAGTGTTGAATTGTCTGCATCACCGTCTGAGTTTATTTTTGAGGTTTCCAGAGCAGAGCTGCAATGAAGAGTCGACTTTATCTATTAGTCGATCGACATAAACATTTGCCAACTATTTTGATAGGATTATAGGTTAAAAGTCATTTTCATTCATTCAGTTTTCAGCCTCTCAAATATGGAGATTTCCTGCTTTTCTCCAGTTTTATATCAAATTAAACTGAATGTCTCTTGTTTTTGGATTGACAAAATAAGACATTTAAGAACATCACCTTGAAATTTTTCACTATTTTCTTTACATTTTCCAGACCAAACAATTAAGTGGCAGAATAACTGATATTAAAAATAACCGTTAGGTGCAGCCTTTTCCCAGAGCTGTTTATTACCCACCATTATTGTCCATATATAAGGTTATCTATGTTTTTTCTTTTGCCACATATTATTCCTCCACCCTTTTTGTTTCGTGTGATGCATCTCACGCCGTCTCTTTCGTCCTCCACTGTCTCCGCAGACCCGACTCCCAGCCAGCCTTGGCCTACGGTTTAGCCCAGGACAAAGGCTTCATCTGGCACCTGAAGTGGTGTCCTGCAGGAGGCTGGGAGCTCCCCAGCTGTGGCAGAAAGGTAACGTGTTCCACAACATGAGTTTTCTTTTGTTTTTTTTATTTAAAGCCAGTACTTGCATATGTGGTCTGGAACGCTGTGTTTAAACATTGTGAATCCACTGCACCCAAAGGCTCCTTTCCTGCCCAGACTGGGTCTTCTGGCTGTTGCCACCTCCACCGGTTCGGTCACCATTTACAGCCTGCCCCACCCCGATGCTCTGCACTCCAACAAGGAGCAAGCCAACTCTGGTAAGACTGAATATTAAACATAGTGACGTAGAAAAAGATGCACAACCCTGACTTCCCGACGCTGAAGTGTTTCCTGTGGTCAGCAGAGGGCAGTGTTGTCTTTCCAAAGCCTGGAGTCAGTTTGTCGTGCAGCTGACTCCTGCTACAGGACTGCAGTGAAGCAGAGCCTCAGTGCTGTGTTTTACACCACGGCAGCAGTGTGAAGCCAAACAGCTTTGGATTTGTTCACATCTCACTAAACCGAAGCCGAATATTAGCTGTGCTGCAGTGTGTTACACTACGACAACAACAAGAAAGGACAAATTAAACGTGATACCAAAATAAATGTCGGTAATCAAAGGAGGACAAATCCACCTTTTTACCTTGTTTCTGTATCGGCTCACAGACGCGTCTTCTCTGACCACTAGAAGGCGAGAATAGAGGCGGAGAATAGGAGCGTATATCAGGCCGTCCCTGCCAGTGATTCGGTGTAATGTGGATCCATTTGTTGACTCAGACATTTTGGAGTTGCCGCGAAACAAACGCGTTTGATGTCCAGAGAGCAGCTATCCCGAAATGTTCCCAGTGAGAGGTTGAAACCAGCAGGAACTAATAACTTTAAATACAATTTCAGCAACACTTTCATACATTGTTTAACACATTGGTGGGATTGTAGAGGTAGAAAGGCATTGTCTCATTTAGGGTTGCAACTAATATGATTCTTTTTTATTGAGTCATTTCTCAATTACTTGATTCATTGTTTGGTCTATGAAATGTCTGAAAATAGTGGAAAATATCATGATTTAAATTGCTTGTTTTGTCCATCCAAAAGCAAAAACCTTAAGCTTAACAATGATGGAGAAAAACATCAAATCCTCATAACAGAGAAGCTGGAGCCAAGCAACATTTGACATTATTGATCGCAAAAAAAAACTATTAATTTACCAAAATAGTTGCCGATTTATTTTCTGTTGATCGACTAATTGTGAAATTGTCTTAGCTTCAGTCTGCTTAAAATGATTTCAGGCTCCACGCCTTTACACACAACCCGATTTAACTCCGCAGTAAGTATGTAATCAGTCACACAGCAACATATCCATCATATCAGACGTGGACGCCATTAACTTGACCGGATCTCAATAAAAAGGTCGCATCCATGAAGACCTTCTTGTGTGTCGGTGCATATTTAGCGCTCGGGGGCGGGGGGGGTCTATTAAGCTGTTGAATGCAGCTTTAACAGTTAACTGAAAGACTTCCACACACACACACATGAACACACACACACACACACACACATAATGCTCTCCAGGAGCGTGAGTACATGCTGACATTATAGATGCCGGAGTCTGTGGCCGAGTCCGTTTAGATGAGTGCGTCTGCTGAGAGAAGACTATGAATGTGATTAATGGCCAGTTTGTCTGCCACATCCATCATACACAGAAACCTAGTTATGTCTGCACGTGTGTGTGTGTGTGTGTGTGTGTGTGTGTGTTTATCTGTCTGTGTCTGCCCAGCGGTGGAGGCCAATCTGATTAAACACTGCACCAGACTTAAGATCATAACATTACGGTCGTGCACACATCTCGACAATAAACGCTCGTTCCCTTATATCACAGTGGACACAGCCTTACATCCCATAAGGCCTTGTGTTGTGGGTCACATCTGTAGCTGGTGTAACACCGTGTGCTTGTAGTATGATAATGACACAAAGAATGCTGATAATCCTTCAAATATACCTTTTTTAATATTTGGCATATTTGGCATTGCAGATAGCTAGGGCATGTTGCAGAATTGTTTTTCGTGCCACAGTTTAAAACAACCACGTCTCCTTTTTTTTTTTGAATGAAATCAAATTGAATTCTTCTACGTTGACTTTGATCCGACACAAACGTCAGCTCCATTATTTGCCCATATTTCATGATATGACACGGCCGTTGTTGGAATAGGCAAACACACAGCCGCCTTCACTTTGATTTAGAGGAACCATTATGAAGGAGCTCATGCAGAGGCATTCATGTGGTAATATTTCAATTAAATACAGTATATTGGGTAACAGACTCCCCTGTATTACACTTGGCTTGGTTTTACAATGAGGAAAAATTTCCAGTGTGGTATGGATATAAAAAGCGATATAAAACCTGACATTTCCATTCTGTTTTTTTTTTTTTCTTTTACCCCATCGCTTCATGGCCCCTGGTTTCCATTTTATTTTGTAGCCATGGGTCATTGGGTCCAAAGAGCTTCTCCATCAGCCCCCTGCTTCCAACCATAGGTTACAGTTCTGGGGTAGAAAGGGTGCAGACGATGCCGCCTCCCTAAACACAAACACACAGATGACCGTAGAGTTGAACTTAGACTTGGATTAATGCTGACGTGCAACAAAGCTCCCACAGCTGGAGTTAAACCCAGGGCGATGTGGTTATACACCATGCACTGTCACCACCACAGCAAGTTTATTTGAATTATTTATATTTTATCACTTCACCTGTTTGATTACGTTTTCTGTGGGGGTTTTTTTTTAACTTTTTTTTGCTTTCTTCACACTTAAGCATTAACTTTGGTACCGACATTGATGCTCCCCAGAGGATAGACTTTAGTTTTGTGATCTTTTCATCTCGCACCACCAGCAGGTCAAAATTGAAATTTGTCCAATAATTTTAGGACGACGTACCTTCGAAAAGAATCAAAAAGAATGACATCCCCTTAACCTTAACTGTGCTTTGTGTTTAATGCTACTTGGTGAAATGTGAGAGGCATCATTTAATGCGATGGATAATCCACAAAAAGTAATGCAAGGATTCATTATTAAAACCAAATACTGGATTTTACGGTTAAAAAATAAAATAAAAACGTGCATCTTTGGAGCGATATTCCAAAAGTAGAAGCACATAACCTGAACATTTTTTTTTGGCAGCAAATCATTTGCCATTTTTTGTGTTTGACCATTTTTCTGGCCAATTATAACATTTACTCCTCACCTGAAGCATTTTATATATATATATATATCCAGGTACGATGTTTCCATTTCTGTAGGCTTTCAACAAATAACTCTGCAGTCGTGTGTCATTTTGAGCTGCCGACCTGGAGTTAATCTTGCGGCCAGAAAATAAAATAAAAAAACCTTTCATCTGTTCTCTGAGGGCAGACGGGGGGGGGAATTCATTTTGAGCTGGCCCTGGAGAGGCGGGAGAGGAGGGATGGAGACGGTAAAGGTACATTTAACCAAGTGAAAAATGACCGGGGAAATGCGTTTATAGCTCCTGACATTATTAGCACTAATTGAATGCAGATTAGCTATCTTACATGACAGTGGGTGGAAATAATTCCCATTGGATTCAATATCAGATGAAAGGGTTAGAGGTGGAATTGGCTTGAACCGGGTGTGTGTTGTGTTTGCGACAGATAATTATAAATGGCTTTTGTCTGTCCAGTCACCAGAATGAATGAGGAAGTGAATGAGAGGAGGAGGCTGTTAGAGCTGCAGAATTGGAGGAGGAGGAGGAGGAGGGGAAGAAAAGAAAAGAAAAGAAAAGCCAAAAGGGAGAATGTGAGACTGCGTAGTGAACGCACATAATTTACAGCGCCGTTCTCCATCAGACAAGGATCTATAATTGAAATGACAAAGAAGATGCATCACCCAGCCAGTTGTTAGTGTTGGAAGCTATGAATTTTAGGTCTAGTAGCTGACACCTCGTGTATCCCTGCTCTGTCAATCATCAAGGACTCACTTGGGATTGGGCGGGGTAGGAGGTGGAGGAGGTCACAGGACGGCCAAGATAAAGTGTTTTATTGTGTGTTGTGCTTTTATTCAACACCAGTCTGTTATCAGTCTTCAGTTTAGGGCTTTTAATGCTTGGATTATGTTCAGATTAGGGTTTAGAGTATTTTTACTGCGGTATTGGGACTTTTACTTAGGTCAAACCACCATTGACGGGGTAGTAAAGTTCCAGGTCATGAAATGTGGTTGTTGTATGTTAAACGTGAAGAATAACGGAAAGAAAGAGTTGGGAAATTTTGCAGAATTTCTTTATTTTGCCATTTTTATGAAAAGGAAAGTATGTTTGTAACTGAAAAGCAAAAAGTAAACGAAATTTGTGTTTTGAGAATGCGAGAGATTGTCAACAATACATCGTTATAGTAAGAAAATATTAAGTCTGCAGTCGATATAATAACTTGTGTTGACTCGCAGGCCGTTTCAGACCTGCTCAGGAAATTCATTAATCTAATAATTAGGCCTTAATTGGTATTAAAATGTCTAAAAATCTATCTTTCCAAAGTCTTAAAAATGCTTAAACATGGGAAAAAGGATTTTATGAATTGTTTATTTTCTGACATTGCATTATAAAATCACAAAATAATAATAACGATCAATTTTTCGTATTTTGTTTGTTTGGGGTCTGCTAGCTAGCAACAACATGGGGAAATATTTTCTGTTGCAATTAAAATTTTTGGAAAAATTGTCCCTAACAGTAAGTTGTTGATTTCACTTTTTTCTTCAATTTTGTTATTGTAAAGTTGTTCTTAAATATCATTCCGAGTGGCATTAAGAAAGTCTTTATTTGACTTGCCTTAGCTGTGGGAACGTTGTGCTGGATGACGTGAGTTGACATCACATGCAAGCTCGAGGTTCACCCTCAGTCTGAATGTCGGTCTGGGGAAGATAAAAGATTAGGACTTGATTTAGGACATCAGAGTCTCGTATTAAAGCACGAGTGTGTGTGTGTTTCTGAGGCTGAGGTGATGGAAGGTGTTGAAGAGTGAGGAGAACACTATTGATCTGAACCCTCAGTAATGTAAACTGGAGGAGGAGAGAAAACTAATGATGGGGAACAGTCTTGACACTTTTTTTTTTTTTTTTTGTTATTGGATTTTACATCTATTAAACCCGAGGCAGGCACGGCAGAATTACTTCTAAAGTGGTGCTTAACTTCAGGGGAGGGTGACGTCGGCCGGTCCATTGGTCTGTCCGGCACTTTGGTCCAGAGACGCTCATCTCAACACTGCAAAACATTCATGTTGATACTGACATTCATGCTCTTCATAGGATGACTTAACATCAAGCGCCATCAACATGTCAAAGTTTCCGCACTTCATTTCACGTCAGGACACTTCTAAAACTATTATTAGCATGTGAAACAGTAACTACAGCCAGTAATGAATCCTAATCTAATTAACAGGCCAATTTGCTGCCATGTAGTGTCTTCGGCAGGCTGTCCCACGCCCTACTTTACATTTTACGCCATTGTGCAATGATGAATGTGATTATAAGTGCAATAGACCCGAGCTTCTCAACCCTGAAAGGTCAGTGCAGCAAAGCTTTTTATCCATACCAGATTTAGTGGGATTTCTGTAATTTACCAACCGAACAACAATCTCACTTTCACGCCCTCCTGCCTCTTTATGCCTCTGGAGGCTTTTTGCATTCGGGTTTGTCCGTCCATCCCATTCTCGGGAAGGTATTATCTCAACAGCTTGATGGCATTTCTTCACATTTGGACTTGAGGATGAACTGATTTTAGATTAGTCTCTGTGACCTCACAAAACACATCTTTGGCTATAACTCAAGACTTCCTATGCAAATTATGACAATTTCCCACAAATGTTTAATAGTGTAGAAATAAAGAAGCGATGACATTTTGGATGGACGTGGATGTAAACTGCAACTTGACTGGTTGACGGAGGCAGACAGCGGCGAAGCCATAGTTCTGGTTTAGTTTTCACACTTTTCATGGTGAGAGTCTGAAAACGTACGTTGTTATCCCCATATTTAAGCAATAATCTAAAAATAAGGCCTCAATTGGTATTAAAATGTAAAAAAAAATAAAAAATCTTTCAAAAATCTTAAAAAAGCTAAGACATGGGAAGAAGGGTTTTATGAATCGTTTGTTTTCTGACAATGCAATTTTAAAATCTCAAAATGATTTATGCTCAATCATTTTGATTGTTGTTGTTTGCGCATGCACTGCAATGATGAGGGGAAATATTTCATGTTGCAATAAAACCGTATGTAATGGATTTTTCAATTAAATATGTTTTTCTTCAATTTTGGTTACTTTTAAAGTTTGTCTTAAATTTAATTCCCAGTGGCATTTTAAAAAAAAAAAAAAAAAAAAAAAAAAAACTTTTAAATCGTACTTGCCTTAAACTGTAGGAACTGTGTGCTGGATAACCTGAGTTAACACTGACTGCAAGCTCGGGTTCACCCACAGTCTGAATGTTGGTCTGGGAAAGATAAAAGATTAGGACTTGACTTGAAAACGTGCTGTTATCTTCACTGCCCCCTAAACTTGGTTTTAATTATCATTACTAACCAAGTGTGATTTATGGTTCTTTCTGCAGGAAAAGACGGGGAACAGATGCCGATATATAAGGTAGGTTCCCATTCAAAAAGCGTCTCCTCCTCTATTTACCTTGTTAAATCCTGCCCACCTACACATTAGGTTATGGAATAATGGAATGCATATGTACAGTATAATAAAACGCAACCGCCGACCCTGCTGCAGTGACATTTGTTTGTTCCTCCCTCTTGTTTTTTCCGCAGGCAGAAGGCGTGGTAACACTGAAGCTGGGCTCCTTCAAAGCCCCTCACCATGAAAAGAGTGGACAAGTCTTGTCTATGGATTGGCTGCCTCAAAAACCACACAATTTAATTGCTATTGGATTTTATGACGGTATGAATTGATTTCTCGGCGTTGTTCTTGATTTTATCGGTTCAGTGTTCAGACTCTTACGTCCCCTCAGGTTCATCTGTGCCTCCTTTATTCTCCGATGGAGAAAATTTTTCTTTTTTAAATTTTTTTTTTACAAATATCACTTACCTCCTCCTTTTTTTTTTAAATTTAGGTCTTTATAATCAATTTTTCAGATGGATTGGTGTCTTTAGGAAGCAAAAAATATGTCATTTGAGGCAGTATTTTCTGTTTTCGTCTAGTCTTGTGTGTTAAATTCTCTCCCCCTCCCTCCCTCTCCCCCCCTCCCCAGGTGTAGTAGGTCTGTGGGATCTGTCCACAAAGTCGGCGCTGTTGCGAGTGCGAGAGTCAGACAAGTCGCTCAGCCTGCTGCCCTATCGATGCCTGCTGGCTCACGACCACGCCGTCCGCGCCCTGGCCTTCTGTCCCGCCTCCAGGTAGACACTTTAACATCTGATCTCAACTGTTTGCTGATGCTGCATTTACATTATGGCACATTTGCCATCATTAGTCTTATGTGTGATAAAGGACAACTTGATTCTTGACTTTACCTCTGTGTGTTTATCATAGCGTAAGATGCAAATATAGACCAGAACATTTTACACATGCTTCACGTGCCAAGTTTGAAATAGTCTCCAGTTACTGCTTATTAGAGTAATGACAAGTGTAAATGTTATAGGACCATGTCTGTTACACGTACATATATAATGTAAAAATATTTGTAAATCAGCAAAGTGAATCAAGAGGATTTAAATTCACAAGCATATCCAAGTGGTTATGGTGGTTGTTTGCATCTGCAGGATGTTTTTATTATCGTATAACCCACAATAATAAAAACATCCCCATGCAGGCAAGGAAAACATATTTTATGGGAAAAATCATGGGGAAACCTTTGTAAGGATCACAGAAGGGAGGATGAATTGAATTGCAGGATTTCTTTCTCCATCTACTTTACTTTGGCAGTTTTATTCACAGCCAATTAAAAGGTGGTGGTTAAAGGCAGCTCTGGTGCTTAAAGCCAAAGGCAGCACATTCAATCTTGAAAGCAGAAAACTGTGCTTAAGTTTGACAGAAAAGCCCTTGTTCCAGTTTATTAAGGCACTAACTCAAAAAGTAGGGTGCAAGGCCCGGGCGCACTGCCATGTCCTCTCCAACAGAGCGCCATTCAGATGAGGTGACCTCACTTATCTCGTCCAAATCCACTGACCTTCAGGCCGCTGCCCCTCTGAGCTCAGACAACTTTGAGTTACATCTTCACTGAAGAACTCCAAAGCCTGAACTTCCTGCGAGGAATATTTATCTGGCTTAAGACCTTCAGAAAATACAGCCAAGGAGTATTGAAAGAGGAAAATAAAACACTATTTTAAAGATTCCTTGTCCTATGCACAGCAGCTACAGCGTAGTTTTAGTCCCAGGCTCCTCTAACAATATGTCGTATGCTTAAGACATAAAAAAGAAACAAAGATTTTTTTTTGGGGCGGGGATTTCTAAAGCACCTTTCACTTTATTTTTGTTGCTATTTATTTGTTTTTCAGGTATTTATTCTCTTAAATAGATAAATACTAAACAATATTTTGCTGAATACAGACAGCGGCTTGAAGAGAGCACACACACCTGACACCAGAGAGCACACACACCTGACACCAGAGAGCACACACACCTGACACCAGAGAGCACACACACCTGACACCAGCCAAGTTACAGTAAAGAAAGGATCGGATATTGATCGGTGTTGTTTGATCATTCATTGAAATATTCCTGTATTTAAGGGTGAATACTGACCAACAATATTTTTCACTTTCTCACTTTATCCAGTGCACTTGTTTAGAAGTGTGACAGTAGTCGTCTGCATTGTTGTGCCTTTTTTATTTTGTATAATTTCACAGAAAGGGCCCCAGAATGGAGCCCTGTGGAGCTCCACATTTCTGCTTTCAGAGCATTTTCTGTTTTAATTAATAGAATTTTAATGAACTCGGGACTGTGTTAGAAAGTCCAACCAACTTTTCTATTCGTGTACTATGTTTAATTGTGCGAAATGGCGAATTAAGGTCCAATTTCCACAGAAAAATTGTCACTTCAGGTGTCTTTATGCAGTTATTTGGTGGAGAAAGGTGGAGGCATCATTTACATCACCTATGCATGTCAGCACAAGGGCTGAAGTAATATCTTGAGCCAAAATTGGCTTTTTATAAAAAAAAAAAAATCAGATATTGGCCAGTCCGTGTCATCGACCTCTGATATTAAGGAGTTTTTTTCCCCCTAAACTGCTCCAGTAGTGGTCGTCTGTAATATCCCCAGTAAGAAAAAATGTGCAATATGATCTTTTAAGATGCTGACAACCCGCCAAAAACATAATAATAATATGGGTTTTGGTGTCACATGATGTAAATGCTTTCACAAAATCTCTTCTGCATTGACATGAATACAGTTTTTATAGAAATGCTGAGATTATAATTTTATAAGAAATGCTGAAAAACTACTTTAGGGGGAAAAAAATGTAAATGCATATTAACCCATCCCAATGACCTCTTTTTAAAACTTAAAAAAAGTTGTAAAATCATTACAACTTCTCTGTCCCCCATAAAATCAAGGGCACCAATGCTGTTAGCAGGCTTCTCATTTATTCCTTTTATCGGCTCCATCACCATTTATTTCATGAGTTAGTCAGACTACCAAATTAATCTGTCGGATGTTTTGTCGTGTATTAAAAAGTTTGACGAGTGCCGGTGCTAGTAAAGAGCGTGAGGTAATAGCAGACTCGAGTCATTTGGTCCAAGTCTCAGGCAAGTCAAGTCCCGCTTGTACTGAAAACATTTAAAACGTTAAACATTTATTAATATTTTGTATTTAATATTTGAACTGGAAACATAAAATGAACACAGACGAGTCATCATGTCTTCGTCAAGTCACCGTTCTTTAACTTCCAACTTCTTAACTTTTTCATTTTTCTTTTAATTGGTATTACCAATACCAGAAAACTGCTTTTAGGAAGCTTATTCCAGTAATGCAGTTACTACCGCTAAATGTGAACGACAGTAAGTTCGCTCTGGTTTTCTAGGTATAGATTACATTTCTAATTTGAATATTAAGAGGCAGCATAATGAAGTCTTCATGACAGGGGATTTTTATCCAGATGATTTTAGAATTTCATAAAAATTCTCTTTTTATTCATGTGATTGAACTATTTTAATTAATAATTTTGTCGTAGCACTCACTGCGTGTACAGCTTTTACTCCGTTGTTTATTTTCCCTCGTTGGATGGAGCGGTGACAAACAAACGATAACATAAAAAGACAAAAGAAAACTGAGCTAAATTAATTAAGAAAAAATGCAACAACAAAAATAAATGATGACAAAATGAGCAGAAAAAACTAACGGGAGACGATAATCGAGATTAAAAACAAAGAAATATGCAAAGACAATACAGGGGAAACACTTGCACAATGCATTCATCATAAACATTATTTATCGTTTACTGTGTTTGTGCTTCACACATTTGGGTGGATTTTCTGTAAAGGCGAATGTAGAAGATATTAACCGAAAGTTGAACCACGTACATGAAGAAGAAGATTAATCCTCCGCAGAGTCTTCGTCCTGGCCGAGACTCGAGAGGACACGTATCGTGTCTGGATCACTGCTTTTTAATTACACAGCCTTGTTGCAAGAGATAAAACTACCTTTCTCTCCCCCCCCCCCCCCCACACACACACACACACACACACACACACACACACACACACACACACCTGAACAGTTTGTCATCTTTTCTCTCCACATTCATACACCTCTGTTTTTTTTTTTTTTGTCACAATGAATTCTGGCTGTATTGATTGGTTCATCTTCATTTGTTTTATGGCCGACACCACTGTCAGAGTTGATCAATGTAAGGGGAAGTGTGTGTGTGTGTGTGTGTCTGTGTGTGTGTCTGTGTCCGCCCTGCATTACAAGTAAACTCACATATTCAGTAGAGCAGATATTAGCTCATATTATTATATTGGCTCTTATTATTATTATTATTATTATTATTAATATTATTGACAGTAAAGTACAGGAGAGATGAAAGAAAATACATTTTGAAACAATCTCCATTCTTTAGTTTGTAGATGAGTGTATTCACAACTGTGGAATGTACGTTTCTTGGTAACAATTGTTTAAAAAAAATATTAATAACATATCCATTGATACATTTTCTACTAATTCCACCATTACTTTTATAAAAATGTAAAAAGATGGACACTGACTACAAGCTCTTTGTCCTGTTCCCTCTTAGACACCTGTTGGTGACAGCAGGAGAAGACCGCTATGTGAAGACGTGGGACCTCAGGAGGCTCTATGAACCCATCACTGTTCAGAAACGCTACCTGACCACTGAGATCTATTGGCCATTGAACGCACCGGGCCTCCTGTTGGCCCAGGAGAACGCCTATGTAGCGTAAGACAGCTTCTCCGTTTTTTTCCTGCCATAATGTCTGTATATGTCCATAGAAGAACTGCTATCACACGACATATGTAATTGAGATATTCTGACTCTATAGCCGTGTTTCCAGGAACATTTCCGCGCATTTGAAGTCTTGCATTAGAAAAGCTGTATGAAATGGCAAAATTGGATAAAATTCCTTAATTGCATAAAAAAGTTTTACGCTCTTATGAGGTGGTTTTTGCCTTTTGTCGGATGATGGAAATGTCTTTAACATTTGACTCTTCCCAGATATTCCCGAGTATTAGAGTCAATTTGGATTCCTCTTCGGATACTCGATACTAGCAAACATGGAAGAACCATTAAAAGTTGCCCGATTTAAAAAAATAAATAAATAAATAAAATTAAAAAATTAATTAATTAATAAATTAAAAATAATAATAAATAAATTAAATAAATAAATAAAATTTAAATAAATAAATAATTTATTTTTTTTAAATAATAAATAAAAATAAATAAATAAAAAAAATAAAATAAAATTTTTTAAAAAATAAATAAAAATGTTTTCTTTTTTTTAAATAATAATTTAAATAAATAATAATAGTAATAATGAAAATAAAAATTATATATATATTATTATTATTATTTTATATATTTATAATAAAATTATAATAAAAAAAATAAAAATCCTGAAGAGATTTTTCTATCGTTGAGGGGTTAGATGTTTTGTTTCCGGTTCACTACCTATACTCCTTCTACTCTGTACTGGAGGATGACTCCACATGACTTGAAAATGAGTGGGCTTCTCCTTTAAAGTGCACTGAAAGATGGTCACACTGAGATTTTTAAATTCTGTCTATTCCTTTCTTGTTTAATTCTGTTGCTTTTGTTTTCTTGATTTAGGTTTGGTTCACAGGGAGTGCATTACTTTGACCATCAAATGCGCTCCGTCTTCGCAATTCCCCGGACAGGCACTCTGTGGGTGAGCGTGTTTTAATATCTTCATCGTCATCGGCCTCCCGTAAAACAGCCGCGGAGCACGTTACAGATTAGCTTTGTGAAGATTTAGGTCATTTCATATCTCGAAGTGTGGGCATGACGCTCATGGCTGTTTTTGGACTTGAGTTCATAACGAACACTTTCAGACATAATGCAGTTTATAAATGCACCTGGCACCAGTAAACATTAGCCAGTTGGTTGAGCCAGACAATAAAAGGATATGGCTGGCATTATTCTACATTTTTCTTATTGTTAAAAAAAAAAAAAAAAAAAGGTGCATTAGCTCCTCTCAGTATTTTCGGACTTCACTGCCTCGTCTGTGGCACTGAGTCCCAAACTGAAGACATACATCTTCAAAACCCTCTTTATAAATCCATCACTTCATTTTCACAAGGGGGTAAAATCTTCCTAAAACAGCTGGTCACTGTAGTTTTTAACTAAATTTACTCAGACAGGAGGAAATGGTGCATTTGTTGCGGACTATTTTCAGCGGCGGATGAATCCACATTTGGTGCTCCAGTGAGTGTTTGTGGCAGCAGGATGGTGTGTGCGGGGTTGAGTCAAAATAAACTACAGTGTGTGTGTGTGTGTGTATGGTAATGAAGGAGCTTGTCACCCAGTGTTACAGTGCGGCTCAATCGTGTTTTTATAATAGTTTTGGGACAACGATGGAGCTCTATGGCACAGAGGAAGAAGATACATTACACACACACGATACTTGTTAGTAGATACATTCAGTGCTAGTTTTGGTCTTTTCATGGGATTTGTAAAAGTTTCTTTGGCTGCAAGTTTCTCATAACTACCTTTTTGCGAATGCCTTAAATTTGTAAACCGTTAGTTTAGTTCCAGTCACTTCGTATTGTGCCACATTACACTGTAAGATCTGGAGGTCAACAAAGCCCCAAAGAAGTAATTCAACAGGGAAATGTTGTGTTTTGTTTCGTTGCAGTCCATATCGTACACTGAGTGGCTGAACAGCGTGGTGACAGCAGACAGCCTCGGTGAGGTCATCCTCTCCCTGTTGCCTCAGATCGGCATCACTCCTCAATACGTCAAGCGCACGTTGGAGAGACGTTTTGTAAGTTTACTATTCTTTTCAGGTTATTCTGTTTCCTGTGTTGCTTCTTCTCCTTTTTTTTTATTACTTTTTTCCCTCGTTCTTTCCTCCACCTACATTCAATCATCTTTAGTGTATGTTGCTGCCAAAATGTACCTTTTACAATTCAAACAGTGGGTCGAGTAAAGAATTTTCCGAGGATTTCCACTCACATATTTGCTAATAGCATAAGAGGCTAACTTACGTTGACGTGTTCCTCTCACCCTGCGTCTTCAGCCCGTCTACTTCACATCTCTGGTGCCCCATGACGCAACTAAAGAAGGAAATGAAGAGATGGAAGAAGAGGAGGAGGAAGGCGCCGCCGTTGAAGGGCAGGAAGGAGGAGAGACGGAAGCCTCTGAAGGAGGGAACGAGAACGGAGGAGCGGGTGGAACGGATAAAAGTCTCCCTCTTCGGGTCCAGACGTACAAAGAGGCTGAGAAGAGATACTGCCTCCATCACACAGACGGGGATATGGTGGGTGGATTCAACCAGGCAACAAGTAAAAGTTAGAATTATATCGTTATAAACAAGGAAATTAAATTGAGAGAAATAAAACTGTACGTAAATAAAAGACCGAACAGGGCGACAAACGTTTCTGTATCAGCGAGTATTGAAAACACAAAGTACACAAAGCATCCGGTCTCTGGACACTTTGTATTCTTGTTTACTTATTATGTGATAAAACATTCGTTGAATCATTATTTTGCGAATCAAGACATTTGAAGAGCGACTTAACAAGAGGTGAAAGTGAAAAGTCAGTTAAAAGTTTTAAAAAGGTTTCAAACGCTTCACATATTTAAGAAAAGATCATTTGATTTGATTTGATTACAATAAGTTTCCTCTTTTATGTTGGGTTAAAAAATTTTTGCAGGTGAAAAATCTTTTGAAATTGCATTTAGTCTGTCCCACAAGATCAAATCTGCATAGAAAGAACATCCAAACTTTTTGTAATCTGAGTTCAGAGCGAGCTCTTGTTTAGTGCTCATCAGAATTCACCGTCATTAGTCAGAATTTCTTTATTTCTCTATCATCTCCATAGAGAAATGTGTCTTCCAGCCACGTGACACGCTCCCAGACTTAAACATAAGTAAAAACTCACATAAAATGGTGAATATCAAGTGACAGAATAGTGTAAATGTAAAGCCTCGTCCATCAATTGTATCATAATTGTTAACATAAAAATCGAATTATTGGTTCAATAAAACTGTTAAATGTTAATCAAACTGAGCAAATCAATTCATAAATAAACTGTTTGGTAAACAATGTAGGAAGATTTTAAATAGCTTTTCCATTCACTGATTAATTCACCAGTTATTAAAAACAAGTCGTCATTATGTTTGTCATGAAATATCGTAATCTCCTCCTCCGACGTTCAGCGGAGCTTTGCAGGAAGCGAGAAGCGAGCGGTGTGGAAACGCATGAAAGACACGGAAGTGAAGAGAAAGCTGAACATGGATGAGATGCCATTGTCTGCATTGCACAAGGTAACTACACACACACACACACACACAGTGCGGGTATCAGCAGGATCCTGCCGCAACACAACACGAAGAAGGAGGGAAGAGAAAGATCAACAGTGGAACGAAAGAGAAAGGAGGTGAGAGACGGAAGAAAAGCTTCTTCCTCCTCCTCCCTCCTCCCTCCTCCACCTCTGATGGGCAGCTATAAAGACAGGCTGAATGTAATGATGTGTAAAATGAGAAAAATGTCACCCTCGGTGGAAGGAGGGAGGGGGAGATGGAAAGCAGCCATTTGAGGATTTGATGTGTTTAATTTTAAGAGGGGCAGAGTGGAGGGTGTCGCCGTGCCCTCTGGGATGAGATGATGGACGGGCACTTCATGGGACAATCTCAAAAAACAAAAAAAACGCCACTGGGTTTGTGACTGGCTTTTTTTTTTTTTGTCTGAAGGCGAAGAATGGATTAGAGAGAGGAAGAGACTGACTCAGGAAAATAAAAGAATTGGCACGGCAGGAGGATTTATAGTGATGAAGAAGAGGGATAGATGAGCGTCAGTAAAGAAAGGAAGGTGGCAGCGATATTGACTTCGCTGAGAGCTTCAGCTGAGTCATTCAAAGACGAGGGAAGAGCGGGCAGATGCTACTTAAGTAAAGGTATTGTTGTTTTTATAATGACAATAAAGTAGTCGTCAAGATAAATAAGTCTAGCAATGCTGACATGATGTGTGGAGACCCTCAGGGATCAATACTCGGCCCACTGCTGTTCAGCTTGTACATTACGCTGATGTGTCCGACAGTTAAGCTCAGTATGTAGTGTAATAAACTCCATATATGCTGTGTAATAAACTCCATATATGCAGTGTAATAAACTCCATATATGCTGTGTAATAAACTCCATATATGTAGTGTAATAAACTCCATATATGTAGTGTAATAAACTCCATATATGTAGTGTAATAAACTCCATATATGTTGTGTAACAAACTGCATATATGTAGTGTAACAAACTCCATATATGGAGTGTAACAAACTCCATATATGGAGTGTAATAAACTCCATATATGTAGTGTTTCCCCAGGACTGTTTTGTCAGGGTCCATTGAAACTGCATTTAGTATGAGAGCTCAACATACTGCAGCTTAAAGGGACAGTTCACACCAAAATCTAAAATATATTATATATTGCATTTTTCAGTGCTAATTATCAATCTAGATTGTTTTGGTGCGAGTTGCCGAGTGTTGGCGATATCAGCCGTGGAGACGTTGGCCTTCTCTCCAATATAATGGAACTAGTTGGCTTGTTTTCAGAGCAAAACTCAGGCTCGGTTCTTTGAAGTTATTTGCGTCAAATTTAATTTAAATTGGGAAAGCCCTGATCTTTGTTTTCTGTTTCCAAAAATCTTTGTAACGGAGGTAGAAGGTGCAAAGTTAACCTGACAAGTATGAGAAAGAGAACCAGGTTGAAAAGTATATAAACCAATACATTTTTCAACAATTTCCAACATTTTGAAACCTGGTTTGTGTTTTTTGGGGGGTTTTTTTGGGTTTAATTCTCTCGTGTAACAACTCCAAACTGATTGAAGAGGTCTTCTCTTCCTCCTCAGGTGCGTTTCAACCCCAACATGTGCTGCCATACCTGGGTGGTGTCCGGGGGCCAGACAGGGCTGGTGAGACTAAATTGTCTAAGGACTATGATCAGTTCCCATTCCAAGAAGATCATAAGTGAGAACCAGGCCCAGTTCAACGCACTGTACTCTCCGAAAGAGCAGGAGGAGGACGCCCAGACCGTGAAAGACGAGCTATAGCAAGAGTGCAGCTTTACTGCACAATCAGAAGGTGGATCACAGAAACACGAGAAAGAAGCATTTTAAAGAATAATAAAAACAATATAAATGGTTCATCCACAGATACAGTACACTGTACACATTTGCGGTTTTTGTCAACTGGGTTCAATCCTGTTTCAAGAGTCCAAAAGCCAGCGATGATGTAAAACAAATTATTGATTTTTGCAGGTTTTGTGGCATTTCTTCAACAACTGCAGCTCAATAATGCTCCTGAACTCTGAACCTGTTTCTTAAAGTTCTGCCTGAAAGTGTTCAAGGTTGAACGGGTAAGAGTTTCCACCTATAACCTCACCACCTCCACACTCTAAAACGTGTCTTTCCACAGACTAAACACTGAACTTAACCACTTTTTACATTATTTTTCCACACCAAGTCGGTGGGGTTTTCAGTTGCTCCAGTTTCTCTTATCTGGCATAAAATTTTTTTTAAAAAAAAGTCAAACATGGCAGTGGATCCATCGTTGACAGCAAAGCAAGGTTATAGAAATGTTAATTATCAGCTGCGTAAAACTACTCTCAGGAAAAGTAATGAATACCTGCAGCTTTTCTTTCTGTATTGATAATAACAACTAAAAGCATCTTGACCTCCAGTGACCTCAGCGTGCGTCAGTTCACCGGGACGTCACCGTGCAACAGAATCAAACCGTTTTGTTTTTTAAAGAAGTGAATACATTCAAAATACCAACATGCATGCTATTCCCTCCACTTCTGCCCGTATAATGCAAAGTGGCATCACTCATAATTCTTCTGTAGTTGGTGCAGAAATTCAAACAAAAGTGGTTCTGGTAACAAAATGGAGCGCGTCGCAGAAACGTGAGAAACTGGGTGAACTTAAAACCTTTTTTTTTAAGGCTTTTTCTCTTAAATTATTTCAGCAGAGGTTTGATTTTGCGGAGACATTCCACTGTAGTTTTTCTTCCTTGGTGTCTTCAGATTTGTCGGCCTTACTAACGAGAGCGTGCAGCAACGCGCTTTAACTTGTTCCTCACATTTGCACGCGCTTGTGTTGGTTCCAGGCTCGTAGGTTTCTAAACAACATGCTATTTATAAAAAAAAAATAAGAAGAATTCTGTTGATGTTTTAAAACTGTGCTGAGCTTCAAAACATCAACAGCACGCTGGGAACATGTGTATATCTAAAGGAATAGTTTACCCCAAAACTATAGAAATGATATGTACTGTATGTCTTATGTTCCTGGAAAAAGTTCAAACCAAAGGCAGGAAAAAGTTTTATTAAACGTCCAAAAAAACGTTCTGAAAATTCCCTTGCAGCATTATGTGCATTAAGTGTCTTGTATCTAACCATACGCTCATGGAAGTCCAAACACAATTCATTTTGTTGAACTATTGCTAAAAATAAAATAAAAAACTTTTCGGATTAACAACAAATTTGTAGCCGGGATCAACTTTGTTTAGCAGAATTTTATTGAAAATAGTTTTTCCATGAGCCTACAAAAGGATACAAGACACTAATAATGATAATAATAATGTTAATAATAATGTTAATGCTGCAAAATAATTTTCTGAAAGATTTTCGGACGTTTTATAACCTTTTGTTCTGTATTATATTCGGACTCCGTTGAAGTCTGTTTGCAGTAATTTGCTTTTATTGTGGTGCTCTGCTCTTCTAAACACCTTTTTTATTTAAAAAAGAAAAGTAAAATGCTGTGACCTTAGAGAGCGAGGGAGGTGAGTACGATATACAATTCATATTGTTTTTGGGTGAACTATTACCGTGAGATCGTTTTTGCTGCTGTATTTTTATAATTGCTAATTTTTCTCTTTTATTTTATCAAGAACAACTCGGGCTTTTTAACTGAGGGGAAATACTTGAACATTTTTATTGCAACTCTGCCGGATGTAATGTTTATAAATAACACACTTTAGGTCTTTTTTTTTCTCATTGTTCCTTTCTTTACTTGTTAAACTTAATTCCCGGTTTTTGTTCTGATGATTGAAAGGTTTTGATTTGTTGTTTTTTTTTTCTTTTGTTTATTAAAACAGCTGCTGGATTGTGACATGACCTCATTTGTTTTCCAGTGTCTACAAAACAAATAGGAAAATCTCTTGTTTACAGAAGCACCTGTCTCTCTTTTCTTTTTTTTTTCATCTAAAACATGTTTTATCTCTAAGTTAAATTAGGGGTTTGAAAATGTCAGTTTTGTTTTATTTTTTTCAAATTAATCACAAATCTCATTGACAGTTTCTGAATGATGTTTAAGCGCCTTGATAACGTTGTCCGTCATGAAACATAACTCATGACGGGCAATATTATTACCATGTAAATGATAAAAATGATCATAAAAGCGTCAACATGTACAGAGACTGCTCTTTTGTTGTTTTGCTATTTTTGAAATGTTACACATAATAAGTGTTTTTGTAATAAATAAATATATATTGAATACATATGACCGTCGAGATTGAAAGTTCACTCTTGGTCCTTGGAAAACGCGGGTTGTAAAACAATCTTAGTAGCTGTTCTGGAGCTTTCTATCATCTCCCATGATCTTCATCAGCAGATGGGAGTTTGACCGCTTGAAATATGTTGTTGAAATGTTGAACTTGTAGATGTTTTTGCGATCGAATGTCCCACAACAGCTACTAGTCGACCTTGTGGATTGTTTGCCTGTTGGAACTGGATTAGTGATATAAACTTTAATTTATGCATTTTTAGAAATCTTCTAGAAAAATGTTTTTTAATCAAAAACTTTTTTTTACATAAGGTTTGAGTCTAAAATTAAAGGTCACATATTATGCAAATTTTCAGGTTTCATACCTGTAATTTTGGTTTCTACTAAAACCTGTTTACATGCATTAATGTTTTAAAAAAAAAAGAAAAAGCACATTATTTCAGCGACTGTCTCTTTAAGGCCTCCTCCCGTGACCTAGTGAACCTCTAAAATAATCCAGCCTCCTTCCATCATCTGCAATCTTTTTATTTCACTTTACAAAAAAAACTCTTGCCACACATAAAAATGAAATATCAAACATCACAGATGTGACATGTGGATTTATGCAGTATCACCAAAAACACATAGACAAATTGTACAAGGGAGATAAATGTATTTACACATGTATACACAAAATCATACACAGAAAATACACAATATTTGACATATTTACAACAGTCACACGCAGTATAATTGTCACGGCACATCACGGAGCATTCTCAAACGTTACACTTCCATAGTGAACAAACGGGAACTGCGCTTTTCTGGAATGAAGTGAACTGTAAAGAAAGACTTTGGCTCCAGTTTAACGCCGCCGCCGCCTGTAGAGGAGAACTTCAGTGTGCATGTTTATCAAAAACTAGTTCAGTAAAATGCATTGGTCTTTATTTCATTCACTTTGTTTTAACTTAGCTGTTGGGTCCACATATATTCTCATGTTGCATTATTTCAAAAGGAAAATGTATTTAAATATACAGGATCTCCTTAAAAATTGGTGAAAATATATAGTTTTAAAGAAGACAGCTTTTCTTTGATTAATCCTCCGCATGGTATATCAACATATTCTGATTGGCAGTTGAACGAGAAACGTTTTACTGTGCAGGATATTGAATAACAGCTAACAACCATGCAAGTATTTGGATCAGAATGGCCGTCAACGAGGCGTTTACAATGTACACTTGTCCTTTCTTTGAGAGCCACGAACATCAACACTTTTTATTTTATTTATTTTTAATCGTAGCTGCGAAACATTACAGGCGTGTCAGCTGGCTTGTTGGCGTTTTCTTATGGCTGCAAAATCATCCAAGTTATTTACTCGAGTCCAAAGTATTGACCGATACCGACCAAAACTGGCTGGTTTTCGTGGTCCGAAGAAATTCTGATGATGTTGACGACATCTAAAGGGCTAGTTCGCTATTTACTTAGCACGATCCAGATCTCAGAGGAGGAACTCGTTACGCTCATTACACCACATCTCCTCGAGTGCCTCCATCCGGCCGTGTGCTCAGTTTGAGCTAACTAGAGAATGCAAAGTTCTGAAAGAGTTGTGAAGTTGCCGATTGCTGAAAAGCTGACGCTGAGCTGCAGCGACGCATGTAGGTAAACTGCATGGCTGCAAAAGCTCAAAGCTGGACTCTGAATAGCCTTGCTGGCTTAACTTTATGTGAAGGAGTGTGAAGAGTTGGAAAAATAGGAAAGGCATAAAGGGGGGTGAAGTAATGGAAGGTGTAGTGAAAGGATTTATGTGGACTTTACGTAAGTAGAGGGAGTTGAGGCATCAAGTGTCTTAGTGTGAGCAGGAACAGTGCACTAAGTGCAGATTCCCTTCAGCGTCTCCCTCTCCCCTGCAAACAACAAAGAGTTGAATCTCACTCAATTGTCCCTCCAGGCTTCCTTACAAACTGGGATTTACTCATCTCGCATTAATCTGCAGATGCTCAGGTTTGAAATGAGAACTATTTTTTCTATGGATGTCAGTTTCTGAGCCACGACAAAGGCCAAAATGTGGCTTGTTTTTAGCCAAGCAAATGCCTTTTGCTACTGAAGCAATGGGCGATAAAATAAATTTTTTTTAAAAATTGTCATAAATGAGCTCAAAAGAATATTAGTCCAGTAGTATGCGATGTGCGCACACACGAGCGAACACATGTTCTCCCCCCAGGCTTATTGATAATAAAGGTAAACCATCAGCTGTATGAGCACTGCCAAGTAACTCAAGGGAATTAAGTTGTGGTGTCAGAAAAAACACCATTTTAGATGTTTTATTTTGAAAGTCTTGGGCGCTCATAAAGCCTGCCTTAAGCTCCTGTTTTGGGGCTTTTATTGTGAAAATCCTGCCAACTCCAGGGGCCCCTAGTTTGTAAAACGCGGCCGGATGGATGAGCAAGAGAGATAAAAGCTGTTGGAGCAGAGACACACAGCGGATGGATGAGGAATGCTGAAGATGCAGCAGGAAGGAGACGGACGACGACATAAAGATAAAACTAATGGTCCCGACTGAAGGACTAAATCATTTTCCGCCCTCTGACCTGAATGTCCGCTTCTGAATTGACAGTCGGCACAGCTGAATGCTTCTTCCGTCTCACACCTATCACTACTGTGTCCACTATTAGAGAAACCAAGAACGGCTGCGACACAACACGAGTTTAAAGGAACTTATTCAGCCCTTAATGAACAAACCATCAATCCTCATATTTCCACTGAATTTTACCCTCATCTACATGTTCACTAATTAAAAAATAATGACTTTCCCATGACCCTCTGAAACGGAGACTCCTTCTTCTTTGGCTTGATGTGGTAAAAACAAAGTACAGTACAGTAGAGAGATTGGTCAAGTCAACGTTGAGCTGAGTTATTAGAGATAAGACGGATATTTGTGGCCCATAATGAGGTGCAGAGTCATGTTTAAAGGCTATGAATATGACATGAACTGCACTTAAATATTCTCGCTGCAAGTGAAACTAATAGATGGAACAATGAAGCTTCCCCAGTTGATTACTGACATTAAGACAATTATTATTGTTATTATTACAAGTTTGACGAAATGTTATGTTTAAATATGCGAATTAGGCATTTTTTATTAAATATGTGCTAATTTGCATAATTTCCAGACCAGAAATCTGAGCATTGGATAAAGCCAGGTTTTAAAATTATATTTAAAAAAAGTATATAAAATTATTATTATTTAAATTATTGTTACATATTCGATTTTTTTTTTTTTTGTATCACTCCATAAATCAGAAAATACTGTCAACAAAATCTATTTTTTTTCCCATGTTTTCTGAAGTAAATATTGACTTTTCTTAAATGTTAAATTTAAATATGTGAATTAGGAATTATTTAATACAACTTCTGGTGCATTTAGGAGAAATCTACAGACACAAGTAGACAAAGTGAACTGAGTAAACTCCTAAATGTGCGTTTTGGAATTTTTTCTTTCCACTTGTTATGGAAGCAAAATAGCCCGAAATCTTAAAATTGACCAGTGCATGGAAATAAAAGATGTTTTTGCCTGTGGTGTCTCGCCTTAATGGACGAAACTCTTTGCAATTAGCCTCCAAATTAAAAGGTTTGCAGGCCCATAAGATATAAGGAAACATCTTTCTTTCTTTCTAACTACTTGACACTGATGCCACGACTCAGCTGTCGGTCTGCTGTTACAAATATTGCATTTTTTGTGTCTCACAGGTGTCTTTCTAAAGGTTAATCGTCCCGCACTTCACCCTCGACCCGTGACCTTCCCAAGGCAACAACCGACAGCACGTACAAAACGTGTATTATTCATGCTTTTCTTTCGTAAAAGACGACTTTTGCTCTGAGTTTAGGGTCAAGAATGGAAGTTTTCGACAAATAAAACTCTTTAAAAATGTCTCTCGTGACCAGCTGGAGTTGCAGTTTGGCGTGTGGCTGAGTGGAGAGCAGGGCAGTGAGCCTTTTGGTAAAGTTAGACGTTAAAGTCATCCATGTGTCCCTGGTAGAGCGTGACATCCAGGTGCTCCATGCTAACAGTTTATACTCCATGCTAATATAATTACATTTTGCAAGTAGCATCATGCAGGAGGTTACAGTAGAAAATAAGTAGTAAAGTACTTATGTGGTCCTTTAATCTGGCAGTTGTTTTCTTTAGTTTACATGAAATACTAAAATCCAGGCAGTGTTTTCAACCCGAGAGACTGAAAAAAACGGAAACATGTTTTCACTTGAAATAGTTACATAAATATAAACTTCTAATATTTCATTTGAAGATTTAGTAATCTGGAATAAAAACACTTCTTACAATAACCTTGTGCTGCTTCTTTTCCTATTTCATGATCTTGTGTTTAGGCTCAGACTGTTTAGAGATGATGATCAGAAATAATCAGCGACTATTAAGATAATCGATTAATCGTTTAAGTAATTTTTTACGCAAAAATGTCAAAAAAATGCTGTTTTTTTGCCCCCTAAAAATATATTTTCTCTGTTTTAAATCATATTAAAGTGAATCTATTTTGGGTTTTGGACGGACAAAGCAAGACATTTAAAGACATCACCTTGGACTCTGAGAAAGCAGGTTGGACGTTTTTTTATTTATTTATTAAATTTTTTTGTATTTTCTGACATTTAAGAGACCAAACGATTAATCCAGAAGAGAATCAGCAGATCAGTCGATACTGAAAATAACCGTTAGCTGCCGCTCTAGCTCTGTTGCACATTTTCTTTTAGGACAGGACCAAGGATTTCAGGATTTCTTTACAAGCAAACGACCTGTCCCGGTATTCGGGTAAAAACTTAATTCAAAGTGGAGGACGGGAGAAAGCATTTGAAGAGGGACCGCGAGGCGTAAGTTCCACGTTAGCGTGGAGCTCCTGCGTCAGCTCTCCACTCCCAACACATGGATCACTTCACCTGTCTTGTGGCTAAATGGCGAAACACAATAAATCGAGCCCAAAAAAAACAAAACTCTTTCTACTCCTTTTAACAGGAAGCTGCACGGTGAACACGGCTCTCGCGGCTCTCGCTGCTCCAGCTCACCCCGGCGGAGATGAAGAGTAAAGCCGGAGGCCGGTCGAGTGTTGTCCCGCATCAGTCACTGGGGTCCTGGCAGTGGGAGCAGTGGCTCATGTCTTCAGAGTACAGCTCCACCTGGATGGTGATGCTGTGGAAGCCAAACTTGGTGTGGAGCAGGTCGGTGGCCTCCTGCAGCACAGACTGAGCGTCAGCACCCTCCTCTGCAAGAAGCAAGAAGGCCACAACAGCGTGAGTCGGCTTTACGAGACGCGGAGGGACTATTTTCTACATCCTGCTCTTCTTGGCTTGTGAAAGTACTTATAGCACTCTTTAAATGCAAATAAAACTCCTGCGTTTGACATGTTACTCAGGTAAAAGTATGTAAGTACAATCAGGAACATCTGGTTAAAGTATTTCATTCAGAAAAATGTGACTTTTATACTGTGATATATTATTTTATAGGATTATTATTACTCGCATGTTAATGTAAAAGCAGGATTTTACTGCTGTAGTTGGTCAAAGTGGAGCTGATTTTTAACTATTAACTATCGATAGTTTTCATTTCGTCTCCTTTAATCCATTGATTGATTGCTTTGTAAAAAATCGGAAAATATTGAACAAATGTCGTCACAATGCTTCAAAAAGTTCATTATAAACAGTTCAAATGAAAAGCAGAAAATGCTCATACGTGTGTAGCTTGAACTATGAAATGTTTTATGCTTAAAAAAATGACTTGTCAAAATAGTTATCAATTAATTTTCCTGATTTATTGACTAATTGACTGATCTTTCAATTTTATTGGGTTATTTCTGTTGGGTGGTTAAATTAAAAAATATATTTTTTATGTGCAAAAAAAAAAAAAAATCTGAATTTGAAAAGTAACGCTGTCAGATAACTGTAGTGAAATAAAAAAAATGTAAAAGTACAGTGGAGTAAAGCAAGAAAGTGGCAGGAAAAATGAACACAACCTAAAATTCTGTATTTGAGTAAATGTACTTAGTTACATTTCACCGCTGAGCTTCACACACATTTGAAAGCAAGAGCAGAATTTTGCACCGGAAGAGATTGTAGTTAAAATTCACCTCAACGTGAAGGCTGAACACTGATACAGGTGATAAATAAGGAAACATTCACACGTCATCCGCTGCCCTGACAGGTGAATTCAAGCTGATTTTATCATGTTTTTTTGTTTTCCATTCATAAATCCGGTCAGAGAGTTACCTATAGCCAGGTGTACGGAGACCAGCGCCTGCCCCAGCGTCAGAGCCCAGAGGTGCAGGGAGTGCATGGACTTCACAGCCTTCACGGACAGCAGCACCTCCTTCACCGAGTTGAACTCTATCCCTTTGGGAGAGCCTGTAACAAGAACAGCGGCTCACCGATGATTGCACCATAAATCCAGATAATATCTCTGATTATGTCGATAATATGTCTGTGAGTTTCTGCCTCGCATTTCAAATATGTTGACTATGACAATACAATGACTTCACATTCCTGAGGAGAATCACTTTTTTTTATTTACTTAGTTTTTTACTATTATTATTCTTGTTTTTAGCCAATGAGACAATAAAAAACGACCCTAAAAACAGACAAAAACATTTTTTGTATTCGCAGTTCGGGACAAGTTATGATGCTAGTTTTGCTTTGAGCTGATTTTGACCTTTTTAAGTGGCGTAAAAACACTTGTATTATGTAGCATTACAATACTTAGAACACTCATAATCTCAAAGTAAAGAAGAATTTGTCTGCTCTCCAGAAGACCTTCGTTTTGTCCTGTAACATATTTGATTTAACTGCTCAGAAATGTATATTTGGCTTAAAAGCTTCTACATTAGACAAGATTAACGATTCTTCTCTGTCCCATCATGTTGCTCGTTAACACCGCGGGCCTGTTTCTGCCGTCACTACACGTGGTTAGAGATACTTTCGGGAAAGGTTCATCTCGAGGAAGAATCAGTCATTTGCAAAGATCATTTAAAAAAAAAGTCCCAAAAAGTGGCGCGACGTCCCCGGGATGTGACCTTCTGCTTGTTGTCCCGCGCGAGCGAGGGGTCCGTGCTCTTATTTAGCTGAGTCCCGGTGCTGGTTTCACGTTTATCAGACACGATTGACCTTTATTACATTAAAAGCATGTTTCAAATGTCCTCATGAGTGCACGGAAACATGTGGCGTTGACCTTGTCGGGTCAAAAACTCGACAGCTTGATGTCCGCTGCAGGCGAGAAACACAGCACAGGTCATAAAAAACCTTCAGCTCATGAGACGTGAGAAGGACGAGCTCGACATTTCGAGTAATGTGTGTATTCGATAAGAAGATCGACGCCACTCTCGCGTGCTTCTGTGAAACGCGGTTAGCGTAGCTTAGCATAAAGACTGGAAACGGTGGGAAACTGCTAGCCTTGCTGTAGATATAAAAAAAAAAAAGAGGTCACTTATCAGCACCTGAAAAGCTAAACTTGTAAAAATAAAATTTAAAGTCACTTCCTGTAAGATTAAATCTCCTCACACAGCTACGATTAGTTTACCATGAAGACTGGCTCCTTTTTTCTTTTTTATTTATTAAAAAACACAACGTTTTTTACATTTCTGTTAGTGGCAGGTTAGCTTTGTTCCGGACCTTGTAGAAGATAATATTTGTTTGAGTTATGACCATTTTTCTGCAGATTTCTTCTATGTTGTTGTTGTTGTTTTTTTTATTGTGATGGTGAAATGGCAGCTGTGGACTTTAATCTTTGCATCTCCATCAGCCCCATTAGTACGGTTTCTTTTTTTGTGTTTTTTTGACTTGCTTCAAATTCTGGTGGTCAAAGGTCAAGGTCGCCGTGACCTTTACAAAACACGTTTTTTGTCCATCCCCGAAGAAATCCCACGCTAATTATGACAATGTCTCATAAGATCAAAAACATGAAGTAAGAACATTTTGAACGCGGATGAAAACCGCGAGGCGTTAATTAACATTTAAAAATATACATATAAGAGCAAAGAAAGGTGGAGCACCTTCCATGAGTATCCTGAAGACGTCTCTGAGGATGGTGACGGTGGTGAAGAGGACAAAGACGGAGAACAGGAACGTACAGATGGGATCTGCAACTTTGTACTCGGGCTGAGAGGGAGGAAAGAGAAGAGGTCATGCAGACTTTAAAGGGACATCAGATGGTGTTTTCCACACACAGTCGGCAGGGTGCCGAGGGCGGAGAGAAAAGGGAACATCTTGCATGATGACGGGAATATTTAACCCCTTTCATAATAAACACTCGGGATTGATGCTTTTAAAATAACCCAGTTAAGTGTTTTTGGTATCAGGTATTTTAATATATATTATACAGAGAATATTCAGGTCAAAAAAAATGGACTATTTTGAATTGAGACCATGAACTGGTCAAAATTCTGTCGAAAAAGCAGGATTATTTGAATCAAGCTGCATCGTTGCATAAGATTGGATCATATTTTATTTATTTTTTTTACTAAAGTATCATTTCACTGACATTTCGGTCTCACCCTAACATGAATGTGATCTATATCTGACCCGAAAGTAGATGATGGTCGCTGCCACCATGACGCCGACGCTCTGCAGGAGGTCTCCCACCACGTGGATGAAGGCGGCGCGGACGCTCGTGTTGCTGTGGCCGCCGAGGAGCGCGTGGGAGTGGCCGTGAGCGACGGGACTCTGGCCGCCCTCGTCGATCTGGTGGTAACCGCTGCCGTGGGCGTGGAAGGTGGTGGAATGATGGAGGATGTAGGCCATGCTGCAGAAGAGGAAGGAGGGACTTTAACTGTGAGAGTTGTAGAGATGCAGATTTGAGCTTCAAACACACATTTCCCTCACAAAGAAAGGGAAATAAAAACCTGACACATGAAGGAGTTTGACACGGAAATGAAACAGTGAAAAGTAAAACGTGTTAATCACAAAAAAAATTAAAAAAGATACATTTTCATCATTATTTCCTGTCAAACAATGTTTTTTATTGGCAAAAAATACAGATATTTTCTAGGGCTGAAGTTTTCCCAGTAACTATTACTGACCCTGACTAAATGACTCTTTTTCTGGAGAAGTATTCAGATCTTTAACTTAAGTAAAATTGGCAAATACTACACTGTGAAAATACTCCAGCATTCAAAATCTTAAATCCCTTAAATAAACGTAAAAGAGTATTAGAATATACTTAAAGCACCAAAAGTACTTATTCTGCAGTAATGGCTTATTTCAGAATAATATATATAATATTACTGTATTATAAATATAGATGCATTAATGTGTTCATTTTTATATATTCTTCTTTATGTACTGCTGTTTAGCTTAATCTATGATGCTGAATCAAAATGTCTTGATTTATATTTTTGTATATCCCTTGAAGCTAATGTTGTAGAATAAAATGGAAATACTTTAGTAAAGTACAAGCTACCTGTTGTCTACTTTATAGACTTCATACTCAAAGATATTGTAAGATATCAAGTTGAGACTTAAGAAAGCATCTTTGTTGTACATACGACAGTCTTCAGGATGTAAAAAAAAACTGAAATCTGACTTCTGCAGGGAAGTTTTCTGAAAAAATTGGGAAGAATTCCTGGGAAATATCAGGATCTGAATTCCTAGCATTACTTACTGAATTTCCAGAAAAAAAAACATTTACCTGTTGAAGATCAAAGTCGTTTTCAAGCTGCAAAAAGTCGATCTTTCCTTTTTTTATTACAGCGACTTAATGCACAACGTTAATGCCCATCAGGCGGAGACTCACTCACATTATATTGACGATGACGGCGCAGCCGGAGGTGACTAACATCACGTGGCCGTCGATCTCGTAGTCGTTGCGTACGATCCTCTCGATGGCTAAATAGACCAGAGCCCCCGTAACGATCCAGATGGAAATGACTGAGATGAAAGCCCCGAGGATCTCTGCACAGAGACGAGAGGCGGGAATCTTAATCACTTCACATCGGGGCATGAAGTTAAATAACGGACTGAATCCTCGGAGGCAGCTTCAACATCACACCAGTGACAGCTTTGAATTATTACCACTGATTATTATCCCTGTACTCGAGAAATAACAGGAAGTAACAGTGCAAAACGTATCATTTAATTATTACTTATAGTTATTACATTGTATTTATACAATATATTGTTATATTGTTGTATATTGGAATTTCTTTTATTTTTTTATTTTTTTTCTATTATTTCTGTGCGGCCCTGTACTGGTCCGCGGCCCGGTGGTTGGGGACCCATGCTTTAAAACACCAAAGTCACACAATAAGACACATACACTATCCGACGGAGGCAGCGGTAAATCTACAACCCCCGTGTTCTGCGAGGTAAAAAAAGGAGTCTGGTGGCTCTGACGACAGCATAGCTTCACTTCCCCGTCAGAAAGCGCTGATAATACTCTAATTATAGCATATGGCCTGCACTTTTTTAGGGAGGCCTTTCTTCTAGGTGGCTAAAATACTGCTTTTATTATCACTATTGCAGGTCATTTAGCAGATGCTCTTATCCAGAGTGACTTACAGTGAACTAACTGCACTGCTGGAGCAAAGTGGGGCTAAGTGCCTTGCTCAGGAGCACAATGGTGGCAGCCTGGTATTGAACTCACAACCTTCTGGTGTTCTATTTGAAAGAATGAGTACTAGAGCACTAGACTACCACCACCAGAGGGGAAACAGCTGGTCTCCACCATCCTTCTGTTATTCCATTAATAAATGCACTAAATCATTCATCCATTCCTCATCCATTCCTCTTCCATTCCTCTTCCATTCCTCTTCCATTCCTC
>CALSCE010010644.1:1946046-1959755 GCA_943593645.1 Bovichtus variegatus
TCTTGAGGTTTGATCCTCTAAACTTTTACCTATGACCTCGCCGATCATGAAGACGAGGCAGACCGCCGAAGCGATGTAGAGTTTCTTCTTGGCCAGAAGCCTGTCCCCGCTCTCCTCGCACGCCAAGGCTTTGGTACCGTGGCAGTGGGCGCCGACGGGTCGCTTCAGCTCGATGGCGCCGGCCATGCCTCCGTTCTTAAAGGGGAAGTCGGGATATTGCTCTTTGGAGTCTGGAAAGGCGCTGCAGGGATACAGAAAGGTATGTGTTCATGAAGACGCACGTGGAAAGACATAACAGATAGTTTTTGACCTGCCAAGGGATTACAGATTACTCCCACTCTTCTTAAAGAAACAAAGCCTGACGCCATCAGAACTTCATGGCGTGCAAGTTGGAGAAGTTTCTGCAGAAGTATGACTGCAGACTGTTTGGGATTCCCTGTGGATTATCTAGATTAACGTGACCGTGTTGCTCAGAGGAAAAACTCCTAATTTTGGATTTACCTGAATTCAAACCAGTCTGGAAGGAAGTAAAATATGTTAATAATTATTTGATATTAATACAAATTCATACTACCAAAAGAAAGCCGAACAAACTGATGGTGTTAAGAGTACTGTGCTTAAAATTCAAGGTACTTTACTTGATTATTTCCATTTTATGCTACTTTATACTTCTACTCTGCTACAGCTCAGGGATAAATATTGTACTTAACTTCTACATTTGTCTGACGGCTTTAGTTATCTTTCAGATTGAAAGTGAAAACCATGCATCTCCAGATGTGCTGATTTAGAATTTTTCTGATAAAGAAACACTTCATCCTTCCGTTTGTTCAGATAAATAAGTCGGCTGAAAAATGCGTCGTCACAAAGCTTAAAAACAGACGGTTTTACTGAGAAACTCGTGAAAAGTTGACTTTTTAGAGACGTGTGGTTCTCACAGGACAGAGACAAAGATACAAACATGTGATGATCTTATAGAATATGATGCACTGTGTAGATTAAACTACCAACAGGATATAAAGGAGTTAAAATGAGCACAACCTTAAACATATACAACAGTAATATGAATCCAGAGACATCATATATAATAAAACACTGGCGGGGAACGTTTTACTGCACAATGACCACTTTTACTTTGACTTTAAGTACATTTTTCTGATGATACTTCCACACTTTTTACTTCAGTACGGTTTTAAATGCAGGACTTTTTACTCGTGGTGGAGTAATTTCAAAGTGTTTTCATGCTTTTAAGGATTTAAGTGAAGGATCTGAAGACTTCCTCGTACATTGTCTAGTTTTGGGGTGAATTGGTCCTGTAAGTGTTTGGCCAACGTGCCGCTGTAACGCTACAGTATGTCGGCATTTGGCGTGTTTGTTCCCCCCGTAACAGCCTCGACTTCCACAGTATGCATCAGGCATCGAGTCGATAGATTTCCTGGAGTAAATAGATTTCCTGGAGTAAATTTTGCTGCAGAGCGCAGTATTGTTTGTTAGAGCTCCACTTAGTGGAAACAGATCTCCTCCTGACAAAGTGAATCGCAATCAATGCTCACTAAAGTGGAAGAATGGCGAGACGGGGTCACCCAGTAAATAAGAAACCGGTGAAATCGATGGACGGTGGCAGTGAGGTGTGTGGATGAAGAAGACTCCCAGGCATAGATTTGGTGTTTTGCATTTAGACATCTAGGTTTAAGGCTAAGAAAAGTGCGTTTTTAAGACATTAAGGTTCAAATTAACTACTATTTGCTATATTTTAGTGTCAAGAAGGCCCTAACTAAACAGCAAAAATAAACTTACCTGAGATGACTAGGTGCCTTTTTTGCCCTAATCTATTTATCTATTAACATTTCCTTGACTGACAAAGTGTAAAACAAGACTAATAATTGTTATTTTTGTAGACATGTGGTTGTACCTATATGACCTTTGATCTGATGGTGGCGCTAGACGAGGAGTCGGAACAGAAAAGTTGTTGTAATTCATCCTGATGAATTTTGGAATCTGTGCAAATTGAGGGATGTTTTTAATGTCGCTACCTGGAGACAGTGTTTAGTGTACAACCTGGGAGTTACAGTGTCGCTGTACTCGCCTCTGACAACACCTGCATTGAGCTGGATTTCAATCATAACGACAAAACGCTGACTTCTCCATTTTCCACACACACACACACACACACACGCACAGGTTGCCGTTCTCCATGTGCAGTGAGGGGGGAGCTGCGATGATGTGGCTAATGAGGTGGAAAAAACTAATTTGGGCTCACTTGAGATAACCACACACACACACTTCACGTGGGAGTTTGCCAGTGTTTCATGATTAGCCTTTATCACACACACACACACACACTCGCACACGCGCACACGCATCTTGGGGGATGTCCATGCTGAAAAGAAATCAGCCAAGTGGAAAACAGATTCTGTTCAATTATACCACTGGGACATAAGACCACACACACACACACACACACACACACACACTTCTCATACATACAAAACATACACACACTCCAGTGCTCTGAAACCTTATAGTAACTTTGATCTAGTTGATCTATTAGTCATTGAAATATTTGTACAAAATATATTAATACAACCACAAAACACACACACACACACACACACACACACTTAACATGGCCAAAACGTTGAGGCTTCTCCGGTTTATTTAGCCTTGTGCGTTATCTCTTGTTTAAATACATCCAACACTAAACACAACTGCTGAATCAACCTCTTCGATGAGCAACGCAAAGACAATAAAGAGCTTTACGTTTATTGTTATTGCCTCGTGACTCGTATTTAATCTCGGACGTCCCAACAAAGTAATAGCTGGGTTGTACATTTCTGCAGCAGCCATGCGGTCCCATCACGTTCGTATTAACTGCGGCATTAAGTTCTCGACAAACCGTGCACATGTTTGGTTCTTCGAGACATTAAATGCATCTGCTGCAGGGCAGGTGTACAGTGTGTGTTGACACTCGGCGTCAGCAGTGCGGGGACCTGAGGCAATATTCGCTCATGTGTGAAATGATGTGACATGAAGAGACTTTGGGAGAGAAACAATAACCATCCGGCATTTAATCACAGCTGCAGCCGGCCGTATCAAAGCGCCGTGCACTATTTTATGCAGCTGACACAACACGAGGCTGCAGCGTCTGTCCCGGTGCTTTATAATAAGCTTGGTTAGCTTAGCTTAGCATAAAGACTGGAAACAGGGGGGAACAGCTAGCCTGGCACAGAATTAAAGCTTCTGTATTAAAAAGTTAAATCTCGTTTGTTTATTCGGTCTTTTTATTGGTAAATGTTTTGTATTTATACAAAGCTTTTCCAATCTTTACAACACATGTCAGCATTCACACACATTCACACACATTCATGGAGTCAGAGGCCACAAGGTGCCACCTGCTCATCAGAGATAACATTCACACACACTCACACTCACACACACACACACACTCTCACACTGTTGGCCATGGGGAGTAATGTGGGGTCCAGTATCTTGCTCAAGGACACTTCGACATGCTGACTGCAGAGGCCGGTTTTGGTGGTTAATAAACAATTTACTAATTCATTACAGGCCAGTTATTAATAAACAAAACACTTTGGGTTGCCAGGTTGTCGCCAGTGTTTATGACTCTTATGTCTCTTCTACGTGTGTAAGTCGATTAATCACTGAGTCGCTTAACAAAACGCAGAAATCGATTAATGATTTACATGTTGGACTGTTGGTCAGATACAAACATTTGAAGGCGTCATTTTGGCATTAAAAAAATAAATAAATGTGCAGACATTTTATAAAACAAAGCGATTAATCGTTTCATTAAGAACATAATCGGGAGGTAAATGATGAGTAACGTTAACATTTCCAAAGGCAGGCTTACATTGATTAATAAGAACTCTTAATTATTTAACTTATTAATGACTTATTAACATTTATAACTATGGATGACTTGCACACTTTTGCTCCTGACTCTTTTATACATGACAGTATTAATCATGTGACAACTAACCATAATCAGTTCATCTGCCAATTAGTTTCTTAACTTATCGATTTAATTCCTTTTTTCTGTAAATATTCTTTTGAAAATAGTTAGTAATGGCCATCAGTGTTTACCACAGCAACAAATCCTCACAGGTACGAAGTGTCATGTGTGTTTGAAAGATGACAAACTATAAATAATTTATCAGAAATAGTTGCTGGTGGTAATTAAATGTGTTGATTTGACTAATTGATTCAACTCTTAGTTCTACACTTTGCCTGAGTTGTTGTTATTAACAGCTCATAACTGATCTATAAAGCATCAATAAACAAGGTATTAATTATTAAAGCCATTAGGTGCATGTCACGCACCCTTTTCTAAAGAACACGTCATCAGAAAATGGTACCGAAAAACTGTTTATATAGATTATTCTCTTACATATTTTTGGGCCTGAATGTGATCAAGCTGGAGAGAAAAAAAAAACTGAAGATGACACAGTAAACACACACACGCGCATGCACGTGCGCGGGGGGCAAATGGTGCATGAAACTCCAAAATGTGATGCCATATGCACATCTCTCCCTCGCGCGCGCAGTAATAAACACGCAACACCACTTGCACATCTCTCTGGACCTGGAACATTTTTTTTTTTTTTTTTTTTTTGATTTCCCGAAATATTTTTTTCTCCTGACGAGTGATTTTTCAGAGGCCTAAATGTCTGCAACAACAACCTGATGATAATGAAAACTGTCCGGTTTTTTTTCTCCCCTCCTCCTCGCGCTCGTGCTTATAAAGCGTGACATTTTCTGTCACTTCACGTCTTTGTAACGTGATGGTTTGGCTCTAAAAACGTGAGAAGCAGCTGATGTGAGAGCGTGAAAGAGTTTATCAGAGGGATCAATGCACAGCCTATAAAACAGTTATCGGTTAGATGGATGAACACAGACTCATCAGGGGGCCTATGATGCTATCAAATAAGAAGAAATACTTTCCCTCATTTATATCATATTTTTCCCATGTAGGCCAATATTTCCTATGTTCCAATGTGTAGTAAAGAAATGTGGTGACGAAAAACCTGCACAGGGTCATAAACTTAATTATTCGGGTTTTTTATTTATATATATATATATATATATATATATAAAATTTTTTTTTTTTTTAAATATAACTTTATGACACTTTCTTTCTTTTTCTTTTTATATGATTATAGTTTCTAAATGCGCACGTATTTTCTTGTGTGTATTATTTAAAGCCTATATATATTTCTATTTCTATATATATATATATATATATTTCTACAAGATGAAACCTGATTTCTATCGTATTTGCAGAACAAGGAACATGTCCATTTCCCCGCAAGAACATGCTGCTTTAACCATTATTAACAAGTATCTTATGGTAATATAGGTCAATAAGTTTTTTTTAATTTAATTTAATTTTTAATTTTTTAATTTTTTTTATTAAAGGTAAATTTCTTTCTGAACGTCTTTTGCCAAACATTTCCTCATATAAACACATTACAGAGAATACACCGCTCTGGATTATTATTATTTTTTTTTTGTGGTGCCTTCAGGTGCAGGTAAACACGTCCATGTATTCACTGTTAATAATCTCTATGTCTTTCCGTCCCCGGAGCTGCTTCTCGCCTCCCTAATGACGGATGATGAGTTTTTAGCATTGCTCAGTGAACTGGCCCCGGGGCCATTTGTCACAGTCTGTCCAGAAACGAGTCAAGCATGGAAATGAATTTGTTCATTCACATAAAACAGCCCGCAAGAGCGGCCGCCTGCTTAACATGCACCACGGTAACGAATGCTCCCACCATACGGAGCCTGCACACGATTTACAACATATACAACATGTATACAGCAACAACCAGGATCCTGCAGAGATCGTGATGTGCAGACTGCACAATCTTCTCAAAACCCACAGAGAAGCAGACGTGCTGCCCTCTGATTGGCACTTTCTTTAAACTTGACATGATTCAATAGGTGTTATATATGGGTTTTTTTTTAAAATTGCATGCCAAATGTGTCATTGAGCTCGCACAGGTAACTTTGCAGGGTTTTCCCACACGCAGCATTATTCTCCATGCAGCTGTAATCGTATGAAACCCACCTTTGCAGTTTTAGAGAATACATTTTCGCACTCTTCTCGTGTATCAGTTGAGATTTCTCCGAATTTGCAGCGTTATTATCCATTTAGTCAGCCTGCGGTGAGTCTGAGTCCCGTCTGAGATTTAAAAAAAAAAAAAAAAAAAAAAAAAAAGTAAAGGGGGTTTTTTTTTTTTTTTTTTTTTTTTGGAGGTTGCTGCAGGAGTTGCTGCTGATAATCGACAAGTCCGGTTCCCTGATCTTCACACGACGCGGGGAAAAGTCAGCCGAGACCACATTTCTGAGAGCACAAGACACTTCAGAACAAACGGATAAATTCCTTCATTTCAGTTGTTGAGAGGGCACGAGGAGGAAACCACATGCGGAGTTTTCTGAGGGAGGTTTCTTAATTAGGTTCGAGTTGTAGCCTCGAACATGGAGCTGCTGCAGCAGTAGTGACAATAAGGCACGCAGCGCTCTCCACACTGCAGCTGCTGTCAGTGGACAGCACAGTTACCCTCAGTGAAGCCTGACTGATCACACGTGCAGGACCTCCGGTTGGTGAATCTCCTTATTGGACAAGCATCAATATGACCCGAAATCAACTCATTCACAGAAACGCAAAGGAAGATTTTTCTACTCTCATAAATTCCATCAAGAATTTTAATAATTAGTTCAAATGTAGCAACAAAAAAAAAAGAGCATATTTAACATATTGCCTGTATGATTCACTTTCCTGCGCAATTTTACGCCCAAGAAAAACCATGTCATACAGCATGTATTGCAGGTATTCAGTCAAATAACTGCATCATTTAGATTTTACATCAACCTTTCTTAGCCTTCATGCCACTCTACATCGATTTATTATTAATTCAGCTTGATATATGGTGGTGTTAAAGGGGATGTATACCACAAAGAGCAACATTAAATAATTAAAATAAGTGATTTTGAAAAAGATTAAAATGTCTCTGTCAAAATTATTATTTTTTAAAATAGATTAATGTCTAAATTAAGTCTCAAAATGTATTATGGTCTGAATTGGGGCTATTGTTTATGTACATAACTCTGTGTATATCAGGTTAAAATAGGCATAAACAGATTTATGATTCATGACAAATCACATTTATGCTGCCAAATATATAAAGGCAAGATTAATGCAAAACAAAAAAAATATAAATCCACATTTAAGATAACATGGTGAGTATGTCTAAACAATATAATAAAAGTATGTCCTGTGTCATGTTACAGACTCATTTTAGTGTCAATCTAGGAAGAAGGTCTTTAAAATGTGACTTTATTTAGATTTTTGGTGTCAAAACTTTCACCCTTTCAATATAAAATTATACCTTCCTATACTTTGAACTGTGGCTTTAACTGGCCAAAGACTAAGATGTAAACAAGTCCACAGTTGGTTGTCGACTAAATTTATAACATGATTTATTTGAAGATATAAAAATAAAAATACAATACGGGGTAAGTTGATTTGCGGCTCTGAATGTCTCTGTTCATCATTCATGGCACCAATGATGCGTTCATGGGCAGGTGGGAAAAACGTGCATTTGCCTTCTTGGTTTATTGCGCTGTTATTTGAGAAGTGAAGTTACTTGTTGTTTTTTGCAATATGTATTAAACCACATTCATAAAAAAAACATTAGGCACTTGTGCTTATTAATGGCATTACAAACTTGATGGCCATGTGCTGATTTACGCATTTTTCTTTTTTTTGGCATTATCCGAAATTACCATATCATCTCAAACTAAACACTAAGTAATCTATGTAATGTGTTGTGTTTACATAGCTATCATGTTTAACTGAAGTGAACACCATTTTTGATTTAAATGTATTGTCTCTCTATATGGCTTCTAGTTGGGTATATTTGATTTTTTTTTTTTTTTTCCTGCCATTTTATTGTCAGTAATATCAGTGATAACAAACTGGAGTAGTAGACCCACATTGTATCGCACTTGTGGTCTAAAATGAACATCACATTGCAAATATTCTGAGAGAAAACTGTTCAGTTTTTGTGGGACAGCCCACGTGTAACCCAATTAACAATGCAGAGGACTGATCTGAAGTTGTTTCAATTTGATAAACATTTTTTATTTAACACAACATAGACATGTACCATGTATTCAAATCTTTCCAAAGTAGTGAAACTCGGCAGTACAATTCTTAAGTGCGACATCTTAGATGACCAGCCATCTCTTAAATCACCACTTTGTCCCCTTTGCAAAGAAAAACATATAACCAACTATAGAAAACAGTTAGTCCCTGTTGCCATAAAATATCTTAATCATAATGACAGCCATTTTTTGATGCCAACTTGCTGTTTATTTAACCCTGATTCAGTCCTCATCATCGAGTACTTGGTGTTCCTTTTAATATAGCCTCTATTGTGTATTGTGTTTCTATGTAAATTGATTTTTAATGTGTCCTGTTTGGAGGTGATTGATGTGTTCAAATTAACCCTTTTTAATAGCAGACTTGTATATAAACGTCTGTCTTTGCACGCAAAAAGTAGACAAAGTATTTTCTATCCCATTGTACGCTATTCTCAAAAATAATTGTGAATTAAAAGATAGTTGTAGTTTAAGGGATTAGTTGACATCTTTCCGATTACCTTAAACACAGCATCAGTTTACGTCTCCTGACGTCATGACGCTGACAGTGTTTGGTTTCCGCGCCGCGCTGTTGCCGACATGGAAACGACAAGCAGCGATAGTAACGTTAAACCAGACGAGCAGCAGACAGATGAAGGAGTGGAAGCGGACAGGTCCATGTTAAGGTCCGACAGGTAAATAAATAAATAGGACGAGTGTCTCCCGCACGAGTCAGAATACAGTAGGAGAGCAACGCAGTGATAACGGCTCATGCTAGCTAGCTAACGCAGCTAGCTTCCACATTCATACCCACGCATTGGGTTGGCAGTGAACAAACACAGACGAGGAAATTTAAAATAACGTTAAAACAACAACTGAGAGATTCACCAAATCATCAAATATGTGCCAGTGGTTTGTTAGCGGTGTAGTCGCACCTGTGTTAACACTGGCTACCTTTCTCTAGCTCCAGTAGTGCTTATAACGGTCCATTCTATGTCATGGAGCCCGTCACGCCAGACTTCTGTGAAAAATTGACGAATTTTGCACATTATGTTGTTGGCAAACGTGTATTATTGGTTTAACATTATTTCCCAGCGTTTCAATGTTTCCTAGTAAATTCGGCATAACTAACCACAAAACTTCCTCCAATCTGCTTTGTTTGAATATCATTTGAATGAAGACTGATTAGTAATAACAAGCGAAACATCTCAATGGTTTTTGATAGAAAATAGAATGAATTGTATTGCACTGCTCATCACAACGGAAGCTAATGCTACTTATTTTGCTATCACTGCCATGTTAAAAACACGTAGCACTGAGGATGTGAAGGGGGTCAGGTGTCTGACAGGCTGCCATGCTATCCTGGCTGTTAATGAGGAGGATATCCTGCAGCTGGGTGTGCCAACATCTGTTCATTCAGTTTGTCTGTGATTATTACAGTATTATATTTCCCACATGGCTTAAGCTGAATTGTGGAAGGGAAAGGAGTCGAACCCTGCTGGTTATTTGAGTGGGACTAGCTCTGATATGTGTCATTTTCTCAAATGCACAAACCCATAAAAAAAATATGCCAGGTTAATATTTGCTTGACTAATGAAATATGTAGACTATAGAAGCATTAATCCTTAACTCATGCATACAAACAGCCTGTCACAATTGTGGGTAAGTGATAGCAAGTTCCTAAAGGTTTTTTTTCCGGTGTCTTTTCTAAATACTAACAAAGGCACACCTTTTATACTAGGCAAAATCATCTGTGTTTTAGTATTTTAGAAATTAATTCGCAGCAGTTTCTTTTTAGTAAAATGTAGAAGGTGAAACAGGAATCAATGTTTACTTTGAGTGTAATGTTTTTATTGTTGCAGCAACCTTTTTTATCAGAGATATCGCTACAGTTAAGAAAGCAGAACTTGTGATCATTATTACTTCAACAAATTACACAAATAAGTTGGGAGCTATTTAGTTTGGGTTCAGTGTCTTGTTGAATAGTTTTCTAGCGTATTTGTATTAAACACTACAACACTTGACCCTGAAGGGCAGAAGGAAATATTTATCTTATCTAAATGTCAATGATCATGCTCACTGAAGCACATTGTCAGTGAGCTATACATGTTTATGGACATGCAAGGCAACAATAAACTGCCAGATTTAAGGATTTAATTTAACTCTTATTCTCGCAGTGCACAAGAGTACGAGACACAGTGAAGTTAGTGAGATATATATCCATCACAGAATGTCCCAGCCAAGTGATGACAGCCTTACTCATGTGAACGGTGGCCCCGACCTGTGCCATGCTGTGTCCAGGGCAGCGGTGTGATTTCCTGGGGAGTGTTGGCAAGTTCCCCCTTCCTCCCCCTCAACCACACCGACAGCAGAGACCTCACTGTGGAGAGAAGAGTCCAGAGAGAGTCTAGAGAACACTGACTCCCTCTCATCTCTCTGCAGGACAGAGTATCTACAGCTCCACAAAGTCTAACAATAAAGACTTTAAATGATCAAACTTGGGCCAGTTTTTTGAAATGTTAGAGGTCTTGATTAAGCCATTTTCTGCCCATTTATAGCCTCATAACTTTGGCTATGTTTGATCAGAAAAAGGTAACTTTTGACTGTAAGACCTGTCTTACAATTAGCTTTGTGGAGCCTGCAGATACTATAGAACTTTAATTGCCTGTATTGGAGCAGCCGCACGGGGCCAACTATGAGCTTAAATGGCATATCTGATGGCAATGTATACAAAACATTTAAATAGTTAAACTAAATCAGAGCTGCGTTTGTCAGTAAAGTCTGCAAATATGTTCCTATTATTTAAGCTGATAACATTTTTGCAAATGAATTCATTGTGTCAGGTGGGATATTTCATGGTGGCTTGTATAAACTATATTAGAGCTGCAACAATTAATTGATTGACTATCGATCAACAGGGGAAAAAAATCGTCAACTATTTTGATAATTAATTAATTGTTAAAGTAATTTTTCATGCAAAAATAGCAGAAAATGCCATTTCTTTTTTGAATATTATTTATCTGGATCCCTATGAGTCACTACCAAGGTAGAAACTACTCTTCCTCGGGTCCATGCAAGTAAACATTGCATCATAATGTAAAAACAATTATGTAATTAAAATCCAAATTTGGAGAGTCCTGCTTTTCTCTGTTTTTATAGGATATTAAGGTCAAATGTTGTGGTTTTGTACTGACAAAACAAGACATTTAAAGACATCACCTTGGACGTTTAGAAACAGAGGTGGACATTTTTCACTATTTTCTGACATTTTATTGACCGGACGATGAATCGTGAAAATAATCGACGGATTAATTGATAATGAAAAGAATCGTCGCAGTCGTAAACTATACAACTGAAAATATATTTTATTGTAAATATTGAATGATCGCTCAGTCACTATTGGCTTCTACTATTAAACATGATCGCCACTCTTTTGGGTCTCAGTGGCCACTCTGGTCCCTCAAATAAAGGAAACTTCCTGTGTTTTGTTAAAGAACAAACTGCAGTGAATCAGACTGTTTAAATGGCTTGTATTGAAGCACAACTAAAGACTAATACGCTGAGTATTAAAGAGTCAAATGTGCTGCCCTCTGATTGCAGCTCCTGTTGTCTGCCTGTCTTTCCATCCAGTGGGAGCGGAGATGATTCCCTGGATGGCCTCCCCAACCGTGTCCCCCGGTGCCCTTTGACCCCGTCTTTATCGCCACGAAAACGGACCACGAGCCAGTCCAAGACGGAGCCTCCACTGCTGAGGACGAACAAGCGCACCATCTACACCGCCGGGAGACCACCTTGGTACAACGTCACTGGCACCACCTTCAAAGAAGCCTTTGTTATCGGTGAGAAATACGGCAACTGCCATCTTCCCCTGTTCTGCTGTATGTCTTATTGGTTAGGTGTCACCGGTGTCTTCAGAGATTTAAAACTGACCAGCGAGCTGATGTCCGTCTCGAAGAGCAGACCTCCGCCGGGGCCCCGTGATTCGGTTCAGCTTCCAAATTTAATGGCTTCTTCCGTGGCCCATGCTACAGCCTTCCACCAAGTTTCATGAAAATCGGGTCAGTAGTTCTTTTCCATGATCCTGATGAGAAACAAACAAACCAAGAAACCATAAAACAGAACCGACAGTCAGGACTTTTCTAATTCATTCATAAGAAACAGCAAAGACTAAAATGATAAACAAAGTGTAGAGCGTTGCTGTGGATTGTAGTACTAAACGGGGCGATGGCACATGCTGGAATTATAACATCTACTTACTTAAACAAAGAGTTTATTCGTCATTCGGGCTTCAATTGAAGTGAATGTGCCTGGTTTACATTCTCTGATACTCTCTTGCGACGGGCCACCATCTTGCTGATCAGCACAGTAAAATATCAGCCTCAGGACGAGTCCCAGCGGCAGTAAAATTAACCGTGATGTTGACTGTGGGTGTGTGTGTGTTTGACATTAGTGGAGCCGGTGTTGCGTGGTTAAACACATCAGATTGGCATGAGTGGGAACACGTGGAGGGAGAGGTGGACATTGTCTTTAGTAGGCAATCTGTTCTTGTCAATGGGCCGCCGTGACGCGTTACAATTTCACACTCTGATGTACCTCAGTCGATACGGCTCTGGGTAAAAGGACCAGACTGTGACTTCAGGGACCTTGACAGAGCACGGCCTGAGAGTGGAAACCAACCCGCTTTAAAGGTCAATGGAGGACGGAGAGAGTCGAGGAGGGACAGCTGATGTAAACGATAACTTTTCATGCTGCACAAAATATTCTCCTAGTTTAGGATTGGGTACTGTACACCTGCTTCACTGCTGGGTGACGACATGATTCACTCATGCTGCATCCGTAGGAACACAGTGATATGGTTTTTATTTCTTTTTAATTCATAATTTTGCAAGCCAGAAACAATATTTCGGTAACCTGTCCAAAGCTGTGATCATACACTTTTTTTTTTTCTCAGTATCCCAGTCAGCAGTTTTTTTTTTTTTTTTTTTTTTTTTGATGGGTCTTATCTGAGCCGAAAAACACATTCCAACACTTCACCTAGTTGTTTACACCACAGAAGTAGCTCTGTAGGCTATTTCTGTTCACTCACACACACACACACACACACACACACACACACACACACACACACACGTGTTTGCCAGCCAGCATGTGGTTCTGGCCCAGGATTGTTGTCCTGAAGATGGCTCTTGTGGTCTTTAGCCCAGGAGGTCGGCTCGGGGTAAAGCGGGGCTCCAGAACTAACTTTTTTTTATTTTACATAGATGGTACTGATGCCAGTATTTTTTTTTTTTTTTTTTTTTTTTCCAAGTTTCTGACTCGAGTACAAAATAAATTCACTCTGCCATTTTTTTCTTACTGTCGTAGTTGTTGTTTTACTGGTAGACGTGGTAGACTGGTGCTCACCAGTATTAAGATGAATGTGCGTGCGTGAATCCATTAAGTTGTCAGAACTGAAGTGGCTTTACTTCTTGAGGGACTGCAGTGCTGCAGCAGAATGACAGTGCCACACGTGGTGCATGGCCACACGTGGTGCATGGCCACACGTGGTG
>CALSCE010010644.1:1977971-1989229 GCA_943593645.1 Bovichtus variegatus
TGTAGCAAAGCTCATGATGTTCAGTAAAGTGTCAGAACTCCCGCTTTTAACCACAAGTAATAATAATAAACTTTCTTTTTTTTTTTTTTTTTAAAGTTAGAAAGTGCTTCACATTGTTGAACCAGGATTGAAACATTGAAGGTCTGCAATGAGGCTAATACAATCAGACAAATAAAATAATATTGAAATGCATAACAACATAAAAAACACAATAAGGAATAAAAGGAGTTTGGTCATCCAGCACAAAAGAAATCTATGATTTTCTTTGGTATCCGCTTGTTACTTTCTGGATGGAGTTTCCTGTGTTTCCTCGTTGCCTCCAACAGTGTAAAAGCAATAACAAAACACTTTAACCATTATACCACTTTAAATTATGCTTTATTTCAATTTTATGGTTTAGGCTTCCAGTATGAAATCTGCATCTCAACACTACCATTGCACGTTTTCACTTTTTCACCCTTAGCATAAAATACCATGAGATAATCAAATGCAGCTATTCAAATGAAAGATGTGTCAATAATTGATAATGCTTATTTGTATCTCTTTTGTAACTTTAGATTTTTCTTGCATGGATTCAAAGATTTCAACCACAGACAGAATGATGCAGGTAGTGAATATCTGCACATTTTACTGCCGTGTTCTTACTCGTCTCTTTGCTCCAGCTTCACTACCTTCGTCTGCCCAAAGACATCAGTGAAGACTACGTCATCCTGATGGACAGCACCGTGTCCACCGGAGCGGCTGCTCTCATGGCTGTCAGAGTGCTGCTAGTAGGTCTACGCAACTTCTACGGCTGACCTACGAATGTTTGGTGTTTTTTTTATTCGTCAAAACAAACTGCATGCCGGGTGCAGCTCGCCCTCCCACGATGTTCGTGTGAGCGTTTGCACCTAAGTGACGTGTTCACACGAGCATTGCTAGGGGATGCGACTGTCACGGCACGCATATAGCTCGGGACCCGATGAGGCGCCGCGTCGAGCGAAGTTGTTTGGATGAGCGCCAATAACGGAGGCAAAGCAACCGGGGAACTGCACTAGTATGACGACAATTGGAGGGGAAACTAGGATTGGGGTGATGGCTAAAATGTTCCTTTTTGGTCACTTCCACCAGCTCTTTAATGTGCGTTCTCCCCCTCCATTTTCCTCTGAAGGACCACGATGTAGCAGAGGATAAGATCTTCCTGTTGTCCCTGTTAATGGCAGAGATGGGCGTCCACTCCGTGGCCTATGCCTTCCCTAAAGTCCGCATCATCACCACCGCCGTGGACAAGGAGGTCAACGACCAGTTCCACATCATACCAGGCATCGGTGAGGAGGAGCTTTTCTTTTTCCCTCAACTGAATATGTAGCATGCAAGAAGGCATTTCACGCAAAAAAAAAACAAAACATTTTTATATATATATATATATATATATTTTTTTTTTTATATATATATATATTTTTTTTTTTATATATATATATTTTTATTTTTTTAAAAAAATTTTTTATATATATATATATATATATATCTTTTTCTGACTTCTCCTGCTTTATTATTTCTTGTTGTTTCCAAAGGTAATTTTGGAGATCGTTACTTTGGCACCGATGCTCCGTCGGACTGGTGTGAAAGTGACGAAGGGATGGACTTCTGAAGGGACAGACTTTGAAGGGATGGACTTCTGAAGGGACAGACTTTGAAGGGACAGCCTATCAGAGGTGTTGAGCGTTGTTACAGAAGCACTTACAGCCGTGAACATAGTGAACGGACTCTCCTTCATCCTCCAGCCCAGGGAGGGGATCCTGTAAGACGCGGCTGAGCAGAGTTCACTGTTCGCTCAGTGAGAGCTAAGTGGAGATTTGTGCCCTTTTTGTGCCAAGTTTACAGAAAAGCTAAAGGGATCAAAGTGTTACCCGTCCTGCAGGATGTCTGTTGGCTCCGACTCCTTTTCACCCACGTTGTAATTATTCCATTGGAGTCTCAAAAAGGGTGTGCTGCAGTTGCTGCCTACTTACTGCTACATGCTTGAGAAAAACGCTTGAATATGATGTAAATAATGTTGCCAGTAATGTGTTTTTTGTTTTGTTTTTTTTGTTGCTGAAGCTGCAGGCTGTGAAGCTTCGGAGTTGATGCTTGAATTCGAGTACTGTTCGTTTTACTGGAAGAGCTTCAGATCTTTGAGTTTATTTCAGGATTTTTGCACAGCGAGTCTCTTTGCCTTCATAAACCAGATATTGTCCTAAAATAATGGTTGAAAAAAGGTAAACTGAAGAATTGGCTAAAGCTACGCTCTACTATTTTAATTTAATCTACTTTAATTTAAATCTTTAAGAGCAGTGATGATAAGATGTACATAGTGTCAAATCAATCAATCCTGCGTCACGTCCGGTCAGCAATAATCAGGGTTTGCACAAAGTCCTTTTTTTGGAAAGCGCTTAAGTTTAGGAATAATTCATTAATAATTATTTGAATATACTCCTTTTTTAAAAGTGCTTGATGAAACATACAACCAAAGTTAATATGAACAGCTGCTAAAATAAATAAAGTAACTGTACACATTGATTGACGGGGCTGTGCAGGAATTCTGTGAACTTTTCCGTAATTTTACTCTTAAAAAGCTGCACGAACCCTGAATAATCAAACCCTTGGTTTTGCACAAAGACATGACATGAACGGAAAAATAAGGCCTCATCTTTTAAGTCTCATCACAAGTATTGTGTCATGTCAACTTGGAAGTGTAATGTGATTTTTAGCCTGAAGCTTTTTGTAAGAATTACAAGCTCTGTACTGTAAAATGGTAACTCAGGCTACTTTCACTGAAAGGAACAAGAAGGATTCGTACTCTAACAAGAAGACTGATTGGTGATTAATAGACTGTCAAATACTGTTGATTATATTTGTTTTCTCCGTTAAATCTTTATTTTTTTATCTCATTGCTTACCACAGCAATATACCACAGAGCTGATTTGTGCATTTCTTCAAGTTAAACTTATGTTTCCACCGCACTCAGAAAAAGAGTCATTCTTTAACTTTTAACATTTTCATAAGTTGAACGTCAAAACAATATTTCACTTAGCTTTAGCTGCTAATTAGGTCAATGTATAGCTTCGTATTGCATTTTTCATCGAACTCTGTGTAGAACCGCTGGCGTGACGCGCTCTGTGGCTTCTAATCGCTTGTTGTCAGCTGATAATATTATTATGGACCAGGAGACAAGACAACACCAAGTGATTTAGCTGGTGGTCAAATGTCATGATTTAAAAACAAAACTACAGCACTTGTGTTTACATAAAATGGGTATATTCAGATTTTAGTTAAAGTCTCATTTCATACAGGAGCTGCTCAAATTTTTCTCGAGTTTTCCTGAATATAATACAGACGCTGACCCACACGCTCGTTGTGGTAACCCTGTTTTGCCGCTGCTTTTTTAAAATGTTTTTTATTTATTAAATTGTTTCCAGGGATTCTACTTCTTTGCGTATTTGTCGCGGCCAAGTAATATATTATTGTTTTAACGTTTACTACGCTGAGGCTCTGCAGACGCATTCACTGTCTAGATTATGTCGGTGTAAACACTACGGCTGCGTTACAAATTGCATATCTTTCCTTTTTACATTTAGTGCGTACTGCAAAGTACACACTGTTGCATGCAGTACGCAGACAATTGGGACATACTGTTTCATTAAAACATTGCGCCTTGAACTTTGACCCTTTTTGCTCATACTGTATATCCACATCTCTAAGGATTGTGGGTCAGAATAGCCACAAAAAAAAAGCACGCTGGCTTGCATACTGCAAAATGAGACCGGATGCAGTTGGACATCCTGGTATTTTTGGCATACTGCATTTGACATACTATATATTGGCACATACTCGATCTTTTTCTGGCATGCTAAATAGTATGGGTAGTGGAACGCACCCCAGGTTTATTTTAATAATATGCCTTCACTGGACAATGATTCTGTTTACGTCCAGCTGTAATTGACGGCACATTAAAACTACGATATCTTTAAAAGAAAGGTGTCTGTCGCTTTGATCTGCACTGTATGACACAACAGTTTTACTCTTTTATGCGGAAGCTCGTAACTCTCATTAAGTGGTTTTGCTAAAAAAATTAATAAAATGCAATGTGCAGACTGATAAAACTTTCAAACGAGACATTTGTCATGGCAGCTGTAACTAATATTAATAGTGGATACGTTGTATTTAGGTGCTCGAGTGTAGCAGTACACCTGAGTGCAATGCAGCCATTAATGAATTAGTTTATTGTCCTTTTGTGAGAATAATCTGTTGGTTTTGTTTTGTAAGTTTCACTACACTTGTACAGAATAAAAACATTAACTTAAAATAACTTGTAGATGCAGTTTTGATTCCGTGAGTCTGTTTTGTACTGGAGTTTCCCGCAGGGGGGCAGCAGACTTCAATGTTTGTTGTTTACAGCGGAAGTGACGCACACTGCAGTCCTGATGCTGCCTTCGCGGGCTGTAGGAAATTATAGATTTTTTTACTTCGTGTGCTGTCCATTTAGGAGCAACAACGACATGGTAAGTAGATTTCTTTACTCTATAAGAAAATAGGACTGCATACCTTGTGGTTTCATGCATATAAAATGCATAATTAGGAGTACAACAACTTTTAGTGAAAAATTACATTGAACATATATGAACTGACAATAAAGCTCTAGTTTAGTTTTTATTTTCTTTCTTACTGCTGTGTTTGTAAAATAAAATGCTAACTGTTCCGTAAATTAACTCTATAGCGTATGCATGCCATTAAATGTGTTTTTAACTAAATTAAATATATTATTGACTTTACCTGTAACCTCTTGAGACAACATCTTTAATTTGTTGGATTCTTCTTGGGTTTATTTTTTTTATAAAATGTTACCTCTCGTAAATTAAATTGCATCAGAATGTGCTTTATATTTGTCTTCAATACAAAAACCCTGCTTTTTTTACTTGAGTTATCCCTGTTTATAATTTACAACAAAGTGAATGTGCCTGGATTACACGTGAAACCTTTTTAATTGCAGAACTCAAAATTCTGAGTTGATGCGGAGACGTGAATGCATCACCAGCAGCTCTCTGAGCCGGTGTCATTAACCGGTATGTACAAGTTTAATGTACTTTTACTGCAATATAGTGAGTATTTATACACTTTATGTACACATTTCCGTTGAGTTACGTGCGGGGATAGTTGTGTGTGAGTGTGTGAGTACGTATAACCTCAGTTGCTTTGCATACAGTCGTATTCCTGGACAGTTAAATAACGTTAGAAGTTATTTTGCACGTTTTATAAGACTTAAAGCTAGTTGACGTAACAGGATACAAAAGACGGATTAATGGCGTTATGTTAATCTAGACACAACAGTAAACTGGCTGCCAAGGTTGACTTGTAACGTTAGCTTTAGCCAGAACGAGACCGAAAAAAAACATACGCCGAAACTCATTCAGAAATTTGACAATTTAAAGATTCCTTTGTTGTTTTTAAATCTACGTAACTTTTCCCACTTGTTTTTTTATTGTTATCTAAATACTTTGAACCCACTCTTCAATTCGGCGTTCATAGTTTATCAAAAAAATATATATATTTGTTATTATACCGTCGACAATAGCTACCAGTTTATGTGGATAACGTGTTAATTTAAAGTTAGGCTAATCCATACCTTACCAAACTGCTCAGAAAATCTGAAACCTCTAAAAAAGGTCAAAAATAGGTTATTTTCCGCACAAAATATGTGTTAAAGTAGTAACTCAGCGTGAAAGAAACAGAGTAGCTACTTAGACTAACTGATGAGCCTTCATTGATAACATAACGGAGTTTATTAGCAGGGTCGCTTGATTCGAGTCCCATTACTTGCCTGAGGGTGGGCGGGGTGTCTAAAAATCGGTATCCCTTTTTTGTGATTTTTCTTTTTTCTTCCTAAGAAGGAAAATGGCAGGCCTATGGAGATCCTACCAGGTGTTGATGACCAAATACCCGTGGACAGTGCAGATCGTGACTGCTGGTAGGATTAAACTCTTCTTCCTCACACACTAAGGTTAATATATCCAACATCTGCAGGTGAACAGTGCTGGAAGAAAGTACTCACATCTGTTACTAAAGTAAAAAGTAGCAATACTACAGTGTACAAATACTCCGTTACAACTAAAAGTTCTGCACTCAAAATCTTACTAAAGTAAAATGACTCATTCTGCAGAATAGTCCATTTCAGAATCATTTATATTATATCACTTTTCATTTTTAGATTATAATTATAGATGCATTAATGTGCATTAAAGCTTATGGGTAGCTTCACTACATTTATTATATTTTATATTGTATAATCTAAATCTGCAAAGTAATAGAGTAGAGTAAAAAGTGCAATATTTGCCTCTAAACTACCTCAAAACTGTACTTAAATACATTACTTGACTAAATGTACTTAGTTGCATTCCACCACTGAAGATGCAAATGTAATATATATATATATATATATATATATATTACACACAAACGGGTGCAGAAATGTTCTGTTACAATGTTTTGGTTCAGATATGAGTGAAAGTGATGGTCACATTTCATGACCTTTGCTCCTGTTTACCTCATAATCAACAAAGAAAAAAGACCTTTGAACCTAAAGAGTTTTTTTTGTCAGCTGCGAGACCGATATAGACTAAGCACTGAGCGTGCAACAGAAATAATCAATATAAATGTAAAGTTAAATTATACAATGACTATTTTTGAAAATCCAACACCCTTGCTTGATTATAGTGTATCAAATTGTAGGTCTTCCTAGTTGTTGTCCTCATAAAGTAAAGGTATTTGGATCTTTTGTCTTTTGCTTTTATGTAGGATTTGTTCTCTACAAAAAAAGTATCCCATCAGAATAATTATGAAACGATGCTATAATCGTATAACTTTAAGTTTTCACACAGCAAATAACAAGTTAATAGAGGATCTAATAATAAATAGATTTAACAACAATGAAAATAACTGTTTGTTGCAGCTGTAATGATCAGTGGGGAACACGGTCAGAAAGGGAATCCCTTGACCTTTCATCCAAAAAAATGCACAGAAATTCCTGAAGTTACTTCCTTTTTTTAAAAAAGTCAGAGTCATTTAGTGCAACTTTTTCAGGTTCTTCCTTTTGAGTTTTATTTTTTTCTGCAGAAAGGATCAGAGCATACAGCACTGAGGTCTGACGAGCAATGATGCTGTGTGTCAGGCACAGTCCATCTTTACACACACACACACACACACACACACACACACACACACACACACACACAGACCGTACTCATCAGATGTATCTGTTTTACACTAGTTTGTCCTGGAACTGAGAACTCTCTGTTCTAATTCGAAGGTTGCGTTTAGACAGTTTGGGTTTTTTCATGCTGACATTTAGTAAAACATGGTTACAGAAAAAGTCTTGCACAATGTTTGAATGACGCAATATTTTTTTATAACAAGCTCAACATGTTACATCTGCTAAATATAACTCCTCCTATGTCCAAAATATCTGTTGTTGGTGTGTGAAAAATGTACTTTAGCGTCTCAGTGTAGTTCCGTGTATTCACCACCAGGTGGAGGCAAAGTTCACCAGTTTTCTGATCGTCCTTGAAATGAAAGATGTTAAAACTGTAAGATTTGCTATTACTGTTATTATTATTAGTGTAATGTAACTAAGTACATTTACTTGAATACATTTTTGACATACTTGTATTTTTCTTGAGTATTTCCATTTTATGCTACTTTATACTTCCTATACTACATTTCAGAGGGAAATATTGTACTTTTTACGACATTTATTTGACACTTATAGTTACTCGTTAATTTTTACATTTAAAAAAAAAAGTCATTATATTCTTACAAGATATGATGCACTGCTCTACTACTAATCTACCTCAGTAGGAGGCAAAGTATTTCAAATTTGCTCCACATTGACAGAATATTATAATATTTTATGATAATATAACACTTTGAAAGGATATTTCCTGCATAATGAGTACTTTTACTTATCTTCCTTTTAAGAACATTTTGCTGATAATACTATTCTACTTGGCTAACATTTTGAATTCAGATCTTTTACTTGCAATACAGTATTTTAGACCATGTTTTAGTTTGATGTTGGACGATTTCTTTTTGCGCAACTTCCCCCGATTCTTTCCTCCGTCAGAGTCCAACCTCATCATAAAACTCTTGCACGATACATTTTCAAGAAGACGTTACCTGTTCATGTGTGTCTGTCTGTGAGGGTTTTAATAGAAAATGCTTCTTTTCTATCATCATAAAGTGAAGTATTGACCGAAGCTCTCAGTCTCAGACACCTTGATTGGCAGTAAAGCACTAAGTGATAAAGTATTTATTCCTCTCAAGGTGCACAATTGACATTTTCTGTCCACTTTGTCTCCCTTTATTAGTCCTGCCATGACATTTTAAGGAAAGGTTACTTGTTCAGCTGTGTCTATGTTATTACTCTGTGCTGTTAAGTTTAGGTGTTGAATGTGGGCTGCAGTGGGCAACATTATGTTAGTGGCGTGAACGGGTGTTTTTTTTTATCACTCTGTAAACTAAATATCATCCTGAAGGGAGTTTAATTGACTTTTTTAATTTTTTAAAAGTGGGGTTTAATGAGATGCTTATCCATAGTCTGTGTATTCCCTACAGTAGATGATGGTTGGCACACCCACAGTTTAGAGAAACAGACAGAGCACCAGCCTGTAAACAACGTACTGCTGATAAAATTAATATTAGCCACCTAAAAGAAAGCCCCCCCACCTTAAAAAATAATAATAGTTAATATTACATTAAGTTCTAAGTTATATTTACAATATTTCCCCTGCTCTATCTTGCTGTCAATCAGCCCTTTTCGACAGGGAACGGGAAACTGAATGTTTTCTTCTAAGCCACCAGACTCCATTGGGAAAAACCGTAATTTTGCCAGAACGCAGGAGTTGCAGGTCGACAGCCGGTTACTTTGTTTGTGTTATTGTGTGACTTTGGTGTTTTGCTGTCTGACGGCAGCCTCGCTATGAATTGGGGAAGGGTAGCACCACCCACAAAGGACCAATGGCTCATAATCTTTGAAGAAATCTTTGCAGAAATCTTCTAAATTTTAAAACTGACTCGTATCTTGAGATGGCAAGAAGCACAACTGGAAGAAAAATGGGGGAGAAATAGACTTTGACTCAATATGGTGGCACGAAAGCTTTATAACATCCTCCACATTTGTACGTCCATCCACAGGAATAATGTCGCCACCGTGCTCACACACACTTCCTGTCTTCTGTTTGTCCCGCAGGGTCTTTAGTGGGCGTCGGCGATGTCCTCTCCCAGCAGCTGATTGAGAGGAGAGGATTGGCTCATCACAACGTGCGGCGGACGGCCAAAATGATGAGCATTGGCTTCTTCTTTGTGGTTAGTGTCCTGCACTCTTGTTGCATCTAATAAATAAACGAGAACAATTAAAAGAGACCAAAGTGCGAGTGTGGCAAGTTTTGTGACTATTTTATTGATTTTTAAAAAAAAAATAAATAAAAAAAAAACACATCCAGATATTCACAAAACAATAATAATAATTAAATAATTAAAAAAAAGAACATAAAATTAAGAAAAAAATAATAGTAAATAAGGAGATTATCATATTTATTTGTAAAATAAATAAGTGAGCTGTATTAATTCTGACTTTTTCCTTTTTTACGAAACAGCTAATTATGGTTAAGAAAGGGATTCCATACTTATTATTATTATTATTATTATTATTATTATATTTATTAGTATTCTTTAAAATAAAGTTTGAAATGGTCTCTGCTCACAGCTGCAATACCACATGAAAATGACATAAATCTGACGAAGATGAATAATTAAATCAGCTTTTTATTGTAGCCTGATTTATTGGCTGGTCAGTTGATTTTCATAGCGTATTGAATACTGTAATAAAAAGATGCAGCAGATACAAAATAATCTGGACGCTCGATGTAGTTGTCAATGAGGCATTTAAAAACCTTTTTTATATATAAAATGTGCTGTTAATGGTGTTTTTTTTTGTTATTTGTCTAACATGAGCAAGCGAATCTAAAACAACATTAAGATATTAATCAGAAGTTACATTCAACACCATCACAAATCATATTTCTAGATCTATAAGTGACTGTTCGTGATGTGCACGACATGCTTATCCATGTTTATTGTTTCTTCAGGCCTTTTGTTTGTAAATTCACTTATTTCAAGTCCTGTCACAGCTGCACAATTCATTTCACCACAACGTCAGCAAAGTTTATTTATATTTTCCATAATCGTCTTATGTTCTGCTGCTCCGTCGCTTTAAATTATAGAGAGAAGACGTATAGAACGTATCTCATCACTCGCACATAGGAGTCACGTTACACCGAGACGTGTTTACTCATTCATCTGGAAGACGCAGCTCATAACTCGTGCATCATGTATGATTCATCCTCACGTTAATAATATATCAAGTTTAGTGGCTCAAATTCAATTAATCTGCAGTTTGCTTGCAGATACTAATGTCCAAGAAATAAAGCCACGGATGGAAAACCGCTGAGATTAAATTAGTGTGTGTGGTTGACTGGAATGCTTCTCAAACAACAATGTATTATAAAAAAAGATAATTAAATAGATTTAATAGATTTTTATTAATTTTTTTAAATCCTTTTAGATTTAATTGCGATTTATTTTTGACTGATATTGAGATATGAGTCATAATATCGAAGGGAATGATTTTTGCATCAATGTTTTTCAGTGGGAAATGTATTTAAATAATCGTGGTTTGATTTTATTTAATTTCTTTTGCGAGGATTTCTACCAAACAAAGATCTTTGCAGAACACGAAACTTAATTCAGAATGGTTTAACAAATATTGTGCGTCCTTATTATTCCATACTGCGATTTCGATAAAATTCAAATTAATTGTTCAGCCCTGATTTTATAAGAAGTAGCCACATTAATCATATTTTATTTGTTTGTTTTACAACAAAGGGACCAGTAATCGGCAGCTGGTACAAAGTTCTGGACCGGCTGGTGGTCGGAGGAAGTAAAAGTGCCGCCATGAAGAAAATGCTGGTTGACCAGGTGAGAGCAGTTTTCCACCAAAATAATTTAACATTTGCAGATTTTTTTGGAAAACCTTTCCCATTGCCATCACGGAAATCGCTCCAGAAAAGGGTCAAAACTTTCTCGTTTCCATCCCTGCCAGTCGGAGCTGGAGCCGATTTAAATACCTGCGAACACGACACATATTTGTCCCGGGAATGAATGTCGACTGTAACCTTTCCAATTAAAGA
>CALSCE010010644.1:2032136-2047146 GCA_943593645.1 Bovichtus variegatus
CTGTCTCTCTCTCTGTCTCTCTCTCTCTGTTTCTCTCTCTCTCTCTCCCTTTCTCTCTCTCTCTCTGTCTCTCTCTCTCTCTCTGTCTCTCTCTCTCTCTCTCTCTCTCTCTCTCTCTCTCTCTCTTTCTCTCTCTCTCTCTCTCTCTCTCTCTCTCTCTCTCTCTCTCTCTCTCTCTCTCTCTGTCTCTCTCTCTCTCTCTCTCTCTCTCTCTCTCTCTCTCTCTCTCTGTCTCTCTCTCTGTGTCTGTCTCTCTCTCTCTGTCTCTCTCTGTCTCTCTCTCTGTCTCTCTCTCTGTGTCTGTCTCTGTCTCTCTCTCTCTCTCTCTCTCTCTGTCTCTCTCTCTGTCTCTCTCTTTCTCTCTGTCTCTCTCTCTGTGTCTGTCTCTCTCTGTGTCTGTCTCTCTCTCTCTGTCTCTCTCTCTGTGTCTCTGTCTGTCTGTCTCTCTCTCTGTGTCTCTGTCTCTCTCTCTCTGTCGTTTAATATTTGTGAAGTGAACAACATTTTGATGCATGTTTTAGTTTTTCAATTTGTGTATTATCTGTTTGGTTTGTTTCAGATCTCACACCTTTTTAATGTTGCCCACACTTTGCGTTTGATGGTGCAGAAGGAACGAAGCTTGGACCTCCTGAAGGTAATGAACATTAACACCAACACCGTCCGTGTGTAAAGCGAGTCTGCAGACACTACATGGCTAAAGAAACTCCAACTTTAGCTTATTTAAAGTGAACATCACACAGCACTTTACAGCTTAGTTAAAAATAAAACGCACAATATTGCATGTAAAAGTCTCATAATGTATAAGCAAAGATCATACAGTATAACCTCAAGAGGATTGAGGTTTTTATTAAATCGAGGGTTAGTTACATAACCGGCATCAGGGGAAAGTAAAGGGCGTGATGAAGTATGCGTGTTAATGAGGCTGAAGACGGTCGAATTTAAAGCCTTGTAGGTAAGAAGGAAGGTTTGTAAATCCAGTAATGAAAGCAGTTCATTATTTGTCCGACACTAACACCAGCTCCCTGTTCCTCACTGTTTAGGGTAAGGTGATGGCGTCCATGTTCTACGAGGTCAGTACTCGCACCAGCAGCTCCTTCGCGGCGGCCATGCAGCGTCTGGGCGGCTCCGTCGTCCACTTCAGCGAATCCACCTCGTCGGCACAAAAAGGAGAATCCGTGGCCGACTCGGTCCAGACCATGAGCTGCTACGCTGACGTTCTGGTGCTCCGACACCCGACGCCTGGAGCCGTGGAGGTGGGTGTCAGTCAACTCGTATGATGATGAAGCCTGCTTATAATCAAAACTAAAGAAATATAATAAACTCTAAAAAGACTCCTAAGGTCTTCGGCTGCCTTCCAGTTCATTTTACGACTTAATCATTTTAAAATCCTGTTTCTTGTCTATAAATCTAATAATGTACTTCCAAGATATGACCCTGATTAATCTCTCAGATCCACAGTCTGTCTGCTACTAACTAAACAAAAGAAAAGACTTTTAAATCCCTGCTACAAGAAATTCACTTTTTTTTATCTCTGTTTCAAATTTAGTTTGTTTTAAAGCCACTATATGCAGAATTTATTTAAAAAAAAAAAAAAAAAAATGTAATTCAAATATACAAATGTATATTCATCCGTCTTGTATGTATCTATCTTTAATTAATGTAGTTATGAAGGCACTTGTGTGACAAAATAATCTCAACTCAAGGTCCACTTACTAGCTTTCAACTGCTTCTTAAGGTCTTCCTAAATCCTCACAATGAAATGTAGATATTTGACTGACTTAAACAAAACTTAAGTAACATTAATCTAAACCCAAACGATGAATCTTACAAATGCTGCACTGTTTTTTTTTTTTTTTTGCTTCCTGTAACTGGTCTTCAGAGTGCATCCCGTCATTGCCGTAAGCCTGTGATCAATGCTGGAGACGGCGTCGGGGAGCATCCCACCCAGGCGCTGCTGGACGTCTTCACCATCCGAGAGGAGCTGGGGACGGTCAACGGCATGACGGTGAGGGAGGCTTTCTAAGTTCTCGTCTTGGTGTGAGCGACATCTTAAATTTAGATTACTTTATAAGCGTGGAAGGTTATAAAGACAGGATTAAGGTTTGACCACTAAGTGCACATGTCCTGCCATTGTTTCATGTAATACGCTGTTAGTTTTAACCTCTTGCTGTTTTTCTTGAAGTCTCTTGCTTGCTCTTTTATGTGAAACTTGTTTTTATGCCGCTGTCTTGGCCAGGACTCCCATATTTTAATTTTAGTAAAAAGAAATTAAAAAAGATCTTTATATGTGATGTTTTCTGACAGATAACTATGGTTGGGGATCTGAAACACGGCCGCACGGTTCATTCCCTCGCCAAACTGCTGACCCAGTACCGCATCACCCTGCGCTACGTGGCTCCCAAGAACCTCCACATGCCGGCAGAGATCATCAGCTACGTGGCCTCAAAGGGCATCAGACAGGTGGGGCTCAAGTGTTTAAACATCCCTGTTTCACACAAGCATTTCTCAAATTGTTTCACTGTTCTGGTCAGAGTTTGACAAAAAATTATGCAAATCTTGTGTGTTTTTACACGTTTGCAGGAGGAGTTTGAGAGCATCGAGGAAGCGCTGCCTGAGACCGACGTCCTCTACATGACGAGGATCCAGAAGGAGCGCTTTGCGTCTGAGGATGAGTACAAGGCTGTAAGTGAACTTTCAATTTCACAAACTGCTTCTTTCCCTTCAGATTAAGGTAGAAAAATAGTCATAATGCCTCTTTAAATAAATGTTGTGCACTTTAAAGGGTAATGAAACTCTAAATCCACTTTTTTTAAGTTAGTAAATTACATGTGCAGTCACTTTATTACACTTTCTGGTCCCATTTTATTGGGTTTTTCCTGCAACAGAAGGTACTTGATTCTGGCCTCGAGACCACAAAAGAATACGTGAAGAAACTTATGATGCAACATGAGACGCTGCCCCAAAAACTACTGAGCAGCTTCACGTTCACCCTCCAACCACAGCAGTCACATGTCCGCTGTGTGGACAGCGTGGAGTATGAAATCCAGCAGCTGTAGAACTAGTACAGTAGTTTACGTAGTTTTGTGAAGGGGGCGTGTTGAAGATAAAACAGGGTGTTTTTGAATTGTACGACTCTTCATCGCACATTAACATTTGAAAAATAAAAGTTACATATTAGATCTAAAACATGAGCTTGGAGGAATCTTTTTTTTTTTTTTTTTTGTGTGAGGTGAAAAGTTTTTCCCTGTTTTCTGAATGAACAATCGGAAGACTTTTCACTCTTCCGCCAAGTAATCTTTGTGCCCGTGTTGATTGTTCCTCAGTGTTTTGGCCAGTTCATTCTCACCCCTCACATCATGACTGTAGCCAAAAAGAAGATGGTGGTGATGCATCCGCTGCCCAGAGTCAATGAAATCAGGTAAGGCCCAATCCGCAGCATCATATGTCCTCACAGAATTAGCGGAAACTCCCTGGCCTGTCACCGTCTCAAGTGTTTATCCTACCTTCCTATGAGCAATTGAATGCACCAAAAAGATTCCCGATTTTCTTTATAGTTATTCTTAACGCTTGTCATCGGTGCACGCGGGTCAGATTCTGGCAACATCAGCGGAAATCCTGCAGATTCACCAGAAACCTTTTCAGCTGAGACTCCAGAGGGGCCGACTAGTAGTAGTGCATTACTTAAGTTTACATCGTTTTTAAGTCTTGCTCAACATACATCCTCTATTTCACTTTCTGTGTCTCCCTTTTGTATTTTTCTCTCTAGCGCGGAGGTGGACACGGACCCACGGGCAGCATATTTCCGTCAAGCAGAGAACGGCATGTACATCCGCATGGCCCTGCTGGCCACCGTACTGAGCAGATAGATCCACGTGCTGCCTGTTTGTCGCACAAAGTGTGAACGTTTTTAGAGTCGTAAGTGTTGGACACCAAATCAGAATTTTCTTTTTCTCCTTAAATCTGTCAATGTCTTGTTTCCAGTCCTTGAAGGGGGGGGTTGTAAAGTTAAATCATGCTGTGAGATTATGCTGCTTTCCTTCAGTTTGACAGACTTGTTTTTATATTTCATCATATCTCATCTGCAAAATTACTACATTTCTTTACGACAACTGGGAGTTTTTTTTTTTTTATGCCGTAAAACACAATTAACGTTTTCCGAAAAACTTGCTCTTAACTAGAAATAATTTAGAGGCTTTATTTGGAGCGGTGAGTGTTTCTTTGTTTACTTTGACGATGGTTAACAGTCCGTCAGAATTAGTGCATCAGTGAGCCATAGTGAGATGGAGGAGCCGGGGGAAAACTCCCTGAAAGAAAAAGGGGAGGTGGACATTTGTGCGGTATTAATGAATGTGAATGAAATGTTTTGGTAGCTAGATAAAATGTTCTCAAATGTAGGTACCTTTAAAGTTAAGATATTAAAAGGGAGAAAACGGTGTAAGGGATTGCTCTATTCTGACCAATAATGGTGACCGGTGTTATATTGTTACTTACCTTTGGTGGTCTAGGGGTCATTTCTTATACTGCATCACTTTAGAAGTAAACTTTTATGATTTTTTTTCATTCAAATGTTGGTGAATTATTTTGTATGTGTAGAAATGAATAATAAAAATGGTTTTCCTTTTGCAGTTGACGTCATTAATATCCATCATATGAAGTAACAAAATGTAACCAAATGTGGTACAAAGCTGTCGCAAATGTAAAAAATTCAAAATGCTTTGTTTTAAGTCCTGGTTGTTAAGGTGTAATGCAAAAATAAAAAGGTTTTGTAACATAACTTTTCTCCTGATGTAGAAAGTAATTTTCTTTTATTAGTTCAAATATTCACAAAAAAAAAAAAAGTTTTTCTTTTATTTTTATTCCTGTTAGATCGTCATGTAACAGAAAAAGAAAAATTAACAAATGAAATTTCATTAATTTTCTACCTTGGAAAAGTTGTTTGAAAGTTGTTCACTCACTTACTTTTTCTGTTTGTCATTTTTCATGCAAAAAACATTTCATGAAAAATGTAAGGATTTGCTGCTTTACATTTTTGTGATTATAATTTGTAAACTGTTTGGACTAAATATAATCTTAATGGACTCATGCTCTACTTTATTTGCAATTAGGTATTTACGAGGACTATATATAATAATGGATCACAGGGGATATTTTTTCTACTTTAAATACATTTTCATGATTATACTTAATTTTGTTTTTGTTTTTTTTACATTCCTCCAAATTCAAAATAACTCTTTAATACTTCAGTAACATTTTCACTGCAGGAGTATTTTGACAGTATGGTGTAGTACTTTTACTTAAAGTATTTGAATACTTCCTCCAAATGCATATAACATTACTGTTATTATGTCGGGGATGAAGCGAGGAGAGACACTTTCTTCGGGGGGGTTTGGAGGAAACCTTGAAAGCAACATCCTCCGTCTTTATTCTCGAAGGAGGAATCAGCCAATCACAGCGCATGTCCTCCTGCAGAGAGAACCACTGAAGAAGAAGAGGCGACCCGGCGGCCACAGCAGGCAGGCTATCACTCATCTGCCACTGGGCTAATATGCGCCTTTAACTGAGAGTTAAGAAATTAAACCGGAAGCCTCTATGATCCAGCTAACCCTACAGCGAGATATACAGTGTTCAGTTTGCACAAGGTAAGGCGTTTCAGCAGTACTAAATCAGCTAGCATGAGGTTAGCTAACCGTGGGTAGCTGTCATGGTCACGTACGCCAAACTCCATTCAAAAATCTGTCATTTTAAGGATGAGTTGCTTCTCAACAAAGGTAGCATAACTTGAGCACCGTGAAACTATTAAATGATTCTAGGCATTTTTTTTAAGATGCACTTTCAGTTCGGACATGTGTTCAAAAACCTTTATAAAACGTGTCTTCGTAAGTGTAACACTATAACATTGGAGGGCGGTGGCAAGCGAGCAAAAATATGAACGACTGTAAGTGAGGATTTGTACTTGTGTTTCTTCTTCCTTGTTCGCTGAATTGTAGTTTATGCACAAATAACCTGCAGCCAAAAATGGTACAATGTTTATGCAGCACCTGTAAGTGAGGACACATTAAATTGGCAAAAATGTTAATGCAGTTTGGTTTATCTTTGTCTTCACGCTACAGCGGTGTCGGGGCTACTTCTTGCTAGCAGGTAGCTTAATAGAACGGGCTACGAGTGCTATCTGACTTTTTTTTTTTTTTTAAACATTTAATCATAAAGTCTTGCATCAAATAAATCACTTTTTTTTTTACCTGTGAAATGTTTCAAGTATGTAGTTTAGCTACGCGCTTAGCTGCCTGTCAACACTGGGGTCAGCATGTCAGTTTACTTGGATGATTAAGAAAGAAGAGAGGGACAATTTATGCCAAAAACAAGGCGGATTAAGTGAAAATTGTCCAAATTTTCCCTGCAACATGTATTTATGAATGACTGGGTATAACATAGAAAGTAGTTCTCCATGTGCACAGGGAGATTAGCAAAGGATTAGGGCTCCACAAGGACAAACAGACGACAATCACGCGGCATTCCTTCTTCCGTCATACTGGACCAAAACACCAGCTCTTTACATAATAACTTTATCAAGTCACCTGTCTGTGAAGTTGTGCTTTTATTTAGTTGCATGGAGATAAAGACTATAAAGTAATGTCCCATCTGAACTCATAAAACTTGGGAGGAAAACCACAACATTGTTCCAACGTCAGTGGTGGAAGAAGTACTCGGATCTTTTACTTGATAATACTAATAATTTATAATAATCATTATTTGTGTTGCACCTTTTCATGCAATTAATGCAGAGTGGGCTACAATGAGGACATTTTTTTTTTTTTTTTTTACATGCTTCACATGCAAAAAGGTGTATATAATAAAGATAAAAGCAGGTAGAGAATTCCATAATTAATGTAAATTTAAGATGGAAAATAACACCCACTGGATATGAAGTGGGTGTTAAAGTTAAACATTGTGTAAAAGCAAATAAAAAATACATTTAAAAAGAAGTGCAGCAGTGCATAAATACAAAACAAAGTACATTTTAAAAGTAGCAACTTAAAAACTTAAGTGAAAGTTGCAATACCACAGTGTAGAAATATCTATCCGATCATAAATAAAAGTCCTGTATTTAAGTATATTTTGATGCTTATACTTTTACTTCAGTACAATTTTAAAGTACCAAAAGTAGAAGTACTCATGCAGAAGTTGGCCTTTTCAAAATCATGTATATTATATTGTTGGATTATAATTAGTCTGCATTATGTTTTCATCACTTTCATGTTGAAGCTGGCGAGTTGGTTTTAATTACTTTATATACTGCTGGGTAGCTTAATCTGTAATAATGCATCATTTATTTGTTGATTTTACATATTTTACTATTAATCTGAACCTGCAAAATAACTTGGAACTAAAGGTTATCAAATAAAAGTGTGATAATACTTTATTTAATTTCAAGTTTGAACATTTTCTTTGATTCACATACATTACAATCACTGAAGACAATAATTCGACGTACATTTAATCTGGGATTAAGCTACATATTTAATTTTAGGATTACCCTGTGCACAAACGAGTGCTTCAGTCTAATTTTATTAAATCGTCTAAGCCTGTATCTACGATTTTGATGGTAGCAATTTCACAAGTTTCCTCTACTGCAGGTTGCATGTGTGCATTCAAGCCAGGTCTAATGACCTAATTATGGAAATCACGACTTTTCTCGTGATGCTCTTTCTCCCGGCGTGTGCTGCCTCCAACAACTTCCTAACAGTCAGATCATTTAGCTCATAAATGACACTGTTATTAACCCCCTGCTATAAATCAGGGGTTTCCTGCTTTGCATTATACAGTAAAGAATAAAATAAAATAGCCCCGTAAATCAGAAGGCCGAGTTAAGAGTTTTGTTGTTTCCTGACATGACATGAACGTACCTGACCCGTAAAATGTAGTTATAGATTTTTATATTCAGCATGTTTTAAAAAAAAAAAGTAATCAGCAGGCCCATACTCTGCTGTGGGATTGTTAAACCTGTGTTTCTGATGTCGTAATGAGCCCGAAGCCTTTTCTGCAGACAGCTGTTACCCCCCCCCCCACCTCCCACATTTGCAGATTGAATGCAATGCAATGAGATCAAGAGTGGTGCTTTTCTTAATTTCGATTTACCACCTTTGACCATAAACAGATGCAGCATTACAGTTTTAAGAGTCATGTTTGGGGTTAGTCTGCGAGAGGTGGAGGCAGGATTTGAACTCCTTTAAATCTCCACCATACAAATGAACGTCACTCTTTACAAGCCGTGTTTTTGATTTGCCTAAACATCCTGTTATTTCGTATTTTTTTGATGCAGTTCTCAGTATACACTTATGGTTCTTAACAGATGTAACATAACATATGCAACATGAGTAGGAAGTGATGTACAGAAAGTAATTCGGGGTGATTTAGCTTGTGAACTTTTTTAGTCGTGTTATTAAAAGGGTATCACTGATACATACTGGATTTTTGAGGAGGGAAAATATGATGATATATTAGCTGATAACATTTTTTTGTTTTTTTATTTATTTATATATATATTTATTTAATATTTTTATTTAATTTTTATTTATTTAAATTTTTTTATTTAATTTTTATTTATTTAATTTTTTATTTATATTAAATAATATATTTATATTTTTTATTTATTTTTTATATTTAAATTTTTAATGTATTTTAAGCACCTACAGTCTTGATGAAGATCTGTTTTATCTTTTCTTTTTTTAGAATTGCAACCAAGATGCCTACTCGGAGGTTCATTTTACAATTCAAAAAATCCACTTTTCTGAGCCTGAATAACTTCAAACATAACATATTACTTTACTGCAAATTCTTGTTACTAGTCAGCGCGACATACGCACAGATTCCATTATACCAACAATAATTTATTGGTCTAAATAAGTCTATATTCTCACACTGGTGGTTTGTTTTAATCTCGTACATTTGACCCCTTTTTAATACATATGAAAGATGTTTTTTACCAATGGAAACTTGTATAAATAATAACTTATATTCACCATATGTTGTTTTTTTTTAACATTTTGAGTGACGCTCGTTTGCTCCGGTGTCAACATTGATTTGCACACGTAATGTTAAAGCTCCACAAACTAATGCTCATAATTCCTGGAACATTTGACATTGATATGAGGATCAAATAATTGTCTGGCAAAGCTATTTTATATGGATTATTATTTTTATTTTTTTTGGGGTGCTTAGTTAACATGTCGCACATTTCAGAAAACTATTGCTATTTTTAACAATAAAGAGAGTTATTTTAGGAGTAACAGTGTTGCAAGTCTGTCTTCTGAGAAATATTTTTCTCAATGTTGCCCTCAGTCCTCACATGATTTTCCTTAGTTGTGTATTTTTGACAAGCAGCTTTGTCTCGAGCAAGACAAACTGATTGTAGCGCTGGCACAAAACAGGACTCTTTAATGTTCTCTTCTTATTATAGCCTTCTTTTTTTTTTAAAAAATGGTAATTTAAGTGCTTCTAAATATGGACCCGAGTAGTAGAATTACTCGTTTTGTGTTTATGTCCAACACACATTGGTTCCTGCTGGTTGATATTGGTTTGGAAATGCCCGATAATATATTTATCTACAGTCATTCACTTTGCTAATGGAGGTCTTTTAAAATAAAAAGAAGGGTTTTAATAGTGATTCTGATGAACTGGCTACATGTTTCTTCATCTAAGCGCTTCTTTTAGTTGTCACAGTCATATTATTCATTGTAAGACTGGAATGTTGTTGGACATGTGTATTGCCGAGGGTCTATTTGTGACTACGTTCTTCTTACCTAATGCAGTTTTTCCCCTTTTATCACATTTGGGTTGTATGTGATTGGGCAAATTAGACAAACTTTCACATTTTTAGATATATAAAACTACAAGAATGTTTAAACAAATCATGATTTTATGCAAACCAATGTATTTCTATGAAGAATATATGAAACACACACATTTCTATAGATATAGACTATTTGCTTTATTCTTCGTTTTTTTTTTTTTAATACACACATGCATGTACTTTTCCGCCCTCATTTTCTGCTTTTATCTCTCAGCTGACAGCCTTTCAGCTCAAAAAAAAAAAAAAATCATGCTTGAATAGTGGCTAAAGTTAGATGAATATCTGCACTTCGTAAAACTTGAAGTACAAAAGAGTCACATTTTTGTAAAGATTAAAAACTGTGACTGTACTGGGGCTTCGTTTTCATATGTCGTCGGTCCTGTTGGCGTGATGAATGAGCCTCATTTGCATACATACAGAGCGTTTTTTTTAAAAAAGGAGTCTGCACCACAACGACTGCAGTTAGCTAATTAAACTAATAGACCTGGCTCAGAAATCCTCCATCGATCGCTCCACTGCGAGCTGCAGGGTGGCAGATTGATCAGTGCGGACCTTTTATTGCCTGGTGGTCTTGAAGGTTTATGTTTTAAAAACTAAGGCCTGTTCTATTGAAATGCTCCTTCCTGACAGACTGCTGCCCCACGGTTTTCTGCAGCATGTTTGGAGAATTTGGAGTATTTACATCAGCTTTCTTGGCTTCAGCGGACATGCCATCTGGGCCTGCAGCGTGCCCATCGTTGAGAAAAATAATGGCCTTTTTTTTTTTTTTCTCATCTTTGCAGGATTTATTTAGATCCAAGAGCCTGATAACATTATAGTTGTGTTTTTTGCACCTACATGAAGGGTCGTGTTCTTCTCTCTGTTGCTATCAGGACGTAAAACTAACAGCCTTTCAAAATCATTCATCCTTTCTGCAATCAGACTTAAAATGCTCCATAGGTTTCTTTTTTTTTTTTTTTAAACATTATTTATTTTTATGTTTTATTGCACATTTTAGCTCCCTGGTTTATTTGTTTTTTGTTGTTTTGGAATTTGAAGTAATTTGGTGTTTAAGTCCAGATCACACGTAGGTGCTTTTGTAGGATAGTTGATTTTAAATCACACCTTCACTGCTGTTGCTGGGCCTGTAACTTATGATTAATGTCATTATCGATTCATCTGCACAGTATTTACTCTATTAATCAATCGATCCAGTGATTTATAATTTATTTATAGTGATTCAAAATCTATCATTTATATGATTTATAGTATAAGACAAGGAAAAACAGCTAATCGTGTCTGTCTGTCTGTCATTTAATTTCTTTTTCCATAACAAAAACTTTACTAAATTTAAATAATTGAGCATCTCGTGTATAATCACAGAATCATTTCCACATTATTTATTTTAATCTTTAATTTAAACTATTTATTTTTCCAAATTTTGACAATATTTAATATTCTGTTTGATTTTAAACTGCTAAATATTTGGGAAATTACGCCGCTGCAGTGTAATTTCCCAATAGAACCCACTGTGATTATTGTTTCGCAGACACACACGTGAGTATATTGATATTTATAGCTGACATTTGTTCAACTAGTTATCAAAGAAAATGGTGTTAACTTTAAGCAGTACTCTCTTTTTAAACTTCCAAATGCATGTAAGCAGTGTGAAGCTTAATTTTTGATTTCACAACAGGAGGCCCTTTACTTAATCGGATTAGAGACAATAGAAGCAAAGCGGCTTTCTCCCACATCGGTGCAGCGCGAGAGATCTTTCTCATTTAAAGCAAAAAGGAAGTGTGATTATCAGCTGTCTGACCACAAGTGAATGTTCGAAAGGTTTCTTCTAAAAGATGCCGTCAGGATGGGGATTTTTTTTATTTATTTTTTTGGGGAAAATTAAAAAATAGTTTGGACGTGACAATGTGAAGTACTGTTTGTAAATTTAACGTTAACACTTTCCTGTAAACTGCTTATAACTCACTGAAAATTAGAGGTTTTACAATGAAATCTGATAAACAAAATGAGTAGGATGTGATGTGTTAGGAAGTTGAGCTTGTGGCACTGTTGACCCAGTTTTGGATAAATATACTTGCTATGATCTTTCATTAGTTCCCATTCTGATAACCCGATAAGTTAACATCCTCACGATTCGGCCTGAAGTTAGCGGCCGATTTTCATTAACCTTGGTGGAAGGGTGTCGCGTGGGCCAAGGAAGAACATATTATATTTTGGAGTGGATCCAAATCGTGGGGCAGATGCACCAATCATTTATCATTTTTCATTTTTCATTAACATTGCAAGAGGACATGGCCTTGGCGGAGGCCTACTTTCTCAATTAGTCGATTTAATCAATTAGTTCAGGAAATTCGCTAACGTTATATTTCATGAGAACAACCTATTCCAAATGACTTATTAATTCGGAAGATGTTTTTGTTTAATTGGAAATGTAATATATGTCCAACAAAAAGTCCAAATTGCGCACACTGAAGACGTTCTGTAGCTCTTTTAAATTTTATACGTTTTTTTTTGTTGGCATTTTATAGACTAATCGATTTTTTTTCTTTTAAATCAATCAACAAAAATAATTGTTAGCTTCAGACCTAAACTCATGCCAACGTCTTACAATCCAGCTGCAGTCTACTTTGTTGGACTCGCTGCATTAACCCTGAATCCCACTTTCTAATGTCTGAAGTAAAAAATCACCTCTTGTGTTTTCTACGTTTAAGTCTAATGGAGGCTGCAGTGGAAATGTTTAACTCTCTGAACCCAAAGAAGTTTCAGGTTGTTGTTGTTTTGGCTCCTGGTCACATTTATCTCACTGTTTCCTCGTTTTTCACTGAAATATACAAGTCCTGCCCTTCTATGGAAACAGCACAATCATGGCTAGAAGTAAGGAAAACTCAAAAATGCCTTTTGTGCAGTATAACAGTTATAATGCCATAAATCATAAAAAAAGAAATAAACGATTTATTTTAGAAAAAATGAATAATGGAATCTATATATACAACATTTTTCCAAGGACCTACATGTGTTGGCAATATTGGAAGAAAAAAGGAGGCTCCGCATGCTGTATAACTATTTACATTTTTACGACCTCACTTGTACTCTCTTCTCTTCTTCGTGTAAACAGTCTGCAGCTCAGTTGACGTTTCACTGAATTTGTCATGATTTCTTTGAGTTTTTGTCACGTTGGTCTCAGAGTCTTTCATGGGAGGAGCGCAGAATGTAAGGTTTTTTACAGGATCTGGTTAGTGCACTCGGTTTTATTTTTGCAGAAATTTAAAATAAGACATTATTACACAATAAAGTTTAAAAAAAAGAAATAATAATATTAAAATATATAGAAATATCCCTATTTTAAGCTTAGATTTGGCTCTTTCCTGACAGAAGCTTTCGTCACATTATTTGTTAAAGGATTGTAAAAATCCAATGATAATTTCTCACTTATTTTTGACAGTTTCTGGCTAAGTGGTGTCATTTTGACATTTTAAAAAAGAAAACCACCAGCAGGTTGTGAGGTTAAAGCTGCTGTAGAGTGTCATGGCAGCCTGTGCAGTGCGAGTCCCTCTGTCTGTCTGCGCTCTCTCTCCATCCCATACTGTACGAAACACAGCAATATAGACCTGTGGTTTAGTATGTTGTGGTGTGTGTGTGTGTGTGTGCAGGGCTGTGCAGTAGCCACAGTCTGACCAGGACATTGGGCCTCTCCGACACGGGTAATCTGTAAGATCAGCAAAATGTAATCTTCTTTAGTCAACGACACGGACGCCATTATTTGTGTGGCTGAGTATAAGTCTGTTTGTGTGTTCATGTGTGTGAACAGTAGCTATAGTTCAATAGAAATCCCTTTTTTGTATATTGTAATTGTGAAGCTATAAGGGAAATCCAACATATTGAACATTTACTGGAATTTTTCTCCGGTTATGAATCGATGGTGATAATGGATATAATTGTTTTATTTATTTTTTTATTTGCACACCTAAACCCAAGAAGACTGTTCCTCACTCCTGGCCACCAAAGCTGTTTTTTCCACATCCTAACCTCTGACATTTCCCTCTTCATTACATACAATTTGACTACTCTAAAGTCTAACTGCAGCCTTTGAATGAAAATGAAAGGATGACATTTTTGCCACATGTATATTAGAAGTAAAACGGTAACAGGAAATTAATCAGCCACAATTTTAATGTGTCAGATGGTTGCTTATCTAGGCTTCACGGATGTGAAGTTTGCTGCTTTCCTGAGTTTCTCCACAAATAATCTTACAATCTTGTGTTTTACCAGAGAAGTGCTTTGTAATAAGTCATTCAACATGGGGGGGAATAAAAAAAAAAGACTAATCCACTAAAAAAAAAAAATCAAAATTATCATGTTTTATATCATTTTATAATATGTTGGAGTTTTGGACTGATGGTCTGAAAAAACAAGATATTAAGATGTTGCTTTTTGAACTTTATTTTTTAGATTTAATAGACTAAATGAATAACAAATCAATGAAGAAACTAAATAATATACAGTATGTAGATGACTGGACATGGTAGCGTTGAGGCTCAGTCTCGTATGAAACAACTAAACCCTGAAAAACAAAGAAACTGACATTAGTTTATTGAGAGCTTGTGATTGTCTGAAACTGACGTTATATTAACAGATTTGCTCTTTTAGTAGTGTTTTATTTAAAAAAAAATAAAAATAATAATTCTGCTGTTGCCTGTTTATAAGTTTGCAGCTGCAGAAACTTACATTTTCACCAAATGTTGATTTTAATGTCTTTCTTTTCTGGATGCATTCTCTCCTAAATCATGAGTTCATACCCATCATTTGACCCTGCAGCACTATGTGGTTTCTGAAACTCTATCCTCTGCGCTGCCTTGCTGTGCTGCACGATTACGCACGAGTTGTGCTGCTCTTTTAGTAAACGGCAGTGATTGGGAAGTTGAAACCAAGTTGCCAGTTAAGCTTTGTTGAATCTTGCAACATGGAGATAAACTGCAATGTGTTATCTCTAATCCCCCAGCAGCGTTTAATACCATGACTGTACATTTCTCCCCCCTAATAACAGAGGTGAGCCATGGCTGAACCGAACCCCTCCCGCCCCCAGAGGAAGATGTCCACCGCCGGGGAGAGCGTGTACAAGGTGTTAGGCCTGGAGAAAGGAGCGACCGCTGAGGACATCAAGAA
>CALSCE010010644.1:2057668-2079174 GCA_943593645.1 Bovichtus variegatus
GTGATGGCGGGGGAGGTATTGGGCATCGCACACAGCATCGTCACCCCTCCCGCCAGAGCAGCTGCTGTACCCGAGGAGAAGTCCTCCTTATGTGTGGCGCCAGGCTCCCGCAGATGAACGTGCACGTCGATCAGACCTGAGAATCAATCACGGGGAAAAAAAGATGTTCATGAAAAAATGTGTCTCACCCTGCAGTTGTGAATACGAAAAGAAACTAAATAATTAAAGGCTAAATGCCAGCAATTATGGATTGAAGAAGAATATTTCTTTTAGATGAAAACATGTTGATTAAATCAATCTTTTTTTTTTATTTTATAAATTTTGAAGACGCTCTGGAGTTAACGGAAATATTTGGATCACACGAGTCAAAAACAAACCTCCACTAAAATCTAATTCTACAAATATATACCATATATAGTATAGTATAATACTATATATATATATATAGCATAATACTAATAATATTAATGTAGTAATCTTTATAGAAATACCGGCTTTAAAACAGAATGATTAGACACAGGCACAGCGTTTGAACGTAGATTTAGATTTCAAACGTCAACATTATGAATGAGGCTTGATAGTTTTTGCTGTATTTGGTACGGCCCTGGTCAGAATAGAGCAGCACGTCAGTCGATCAAGAGTCGCTGCTGGTTTTTGCTCACCGGGCAGACGGACCAGCGTCTGCGACGTCATGCTGTCGATGTGAGTCTTCACTGGTGGCGTCCGACCAATTTGATGAAGAGCCTGAAAACGCATTCATATTACTTATGTTGCCATTCAACAAAGACCATGGACAGTACATAGAATAAAGAAAGAATATATATATAAATATATATTTGACCTGGACGAAGAGCTTGGTGCATTTGATGTCGATGATGAGCGGGACGGAGTAGTCGATGGCCATGCGCCTCGTCCTGTAGCCTTTGGTGACGAAGGAGGAGAGCCTGCGACCGCCGCTGTTCCTCATGGAGAGGTTAATGACCAGGTCAAAGTGGTTTTCCTCCAAATAGTTCATGATGCTGCGCTGCTTCTCTTTAGTGGGACACTCGCTTTCCTCCTCCTCAAATGGCCAGTCCACTGCTTTCACCTGAAACAGGTAAAAAAAAAATATATATATATTTTTTTTTTTTAATTTTTTAAGACTGAAAAGGCAGATATGATGCCGTTTGTGTGACTTAACCTCTTTGAAACACACATGAGTGGATACAGATCTTTATATTTACATCATCTATTGTTTAAAATGGTACATTTCAGTGTAAAGTAGTAAAATACTAATCAGTCAGGATTTCAACCATCATGATTAAGGGCTTTCAGAACCAAAAGTTAAGACAGATTTATATTATTTATTTATTTTTTTAACACCAACTTGCAGGAACATCGTCGTCACAAAAGCTCCCTAAACCCCAGCGCACATGCACCTGTCAATCCAACATTAAGTGAGGAGATAAACCCAAATATGAAGCATGTTTTCAGTGACCTTGACTCCATGTTCTGTGTAGAAGTCTGCAGTTCCCAGACTGGCGTACAGGTCGTAACCCATAGACTCCAGCGCCTGCACGGTGGGCAGCAGCTCACTCTTGTTCTGCAAACACAGCAAACAGTCAACTAAATGCTAATTAATAACATTAACAAGTATAGATAATGTCCACTTGACTTTAACTGAACAGTCGCCTTCCTTTTTTTAATATGTCAAATCAACACAATGAATTCAGAGATAAATAATCACTTAATTGTTTTTTTTTGTTATAACAATTTGATTACTGTATTCATTTTCTAGTAACAAATGTAAACAAACAGTTGTGTTTAGAGCCGCGTCTCAATGGAAGATCACGCTTTATTTATTCATTTACAGACGAGTAACAACGAAAGTTATTTTCTAATGAAAAAGAAAAAACAATATAAGCATTTTTTTAACTTTCTTTACAGTAAAGATGAGCAGATTAATTGAGATTTTGCATTTTCATGTTTTACTGTCAATTATTCTATTTGTTTTTCATATGTTTGCTGTTGATGCCATTTTATTGTGTTGGGTGTCATGGTAATATGGTTTTATTTACTGCATGTAGTGTAAACAGCCAAGGTAACATCTCATGGGGACTAAATAACAGCTAAAATACATTTATATCTTTAGTTGTATTATGGGTTATTAGAGTAGAAATTCTTTACTTTCTGGTGTAAAACAAAAGCATTAAAAGTATTTTTATCAAGCACACACACACCATCATGTAACAGATTTGTATTGGACGGGAAAAAAAAGCTACAATTTATTTCCACATGGCTCGCTGGCCTTAAGCACCATCTGTTAAATCACAATGCAAGACTGCAAATGTACTTTAATGTGCCACTGTGTGTACATTGTTCCACTAAGATGCCTAATTTAAAAACTGCCAGCTGGATCGGATGAGCACAACATTCACATTTACCAAATAAACTCCTGGCTGTGATACATTCATCGTATTTAAAAAGGAGAGTTTAACGTCAGTACCTTATAGCTGCCGATGGAGAGCAGGATGTTCTTTTTGGGGATCTTGAAGCCCGTGGAGAGCATGGCTTTGAGGTAAGCCTCGTATCTGTTCTCCCCAAAACAGGCCACCTCGCCAGTGCTGGTCATCTCCACCCCGAGCACCACGTCAGCTCCGGCCAGGCGAGAGAAGGAAAACTGGGGAACCTGGAGGACGTGTGACACATGGTCAGGATGAATACGTGACACTTATTCTTATAGAAGCTGCTGTACAGCCCGAGTACAAGTGACGCACTTACCTTGACCCCCACAATCCCTTTCCCTCTCATTAGCCCCACAGGCTCCACTTCCTCCCCCACAATGGCCTGAGTTGCCAGGGCAACAAGGTCCACGCCAAGCGTCTTGGATATGAAGGGGAAGGAGCGCGAGACTCGGACGTTGCACTCGATCACCTTCAGTTGGTCATCCTGGCAAGAAAAAAAAAAAAAACAGAGCATTAGTTAATTGTTTTTAAACTTCCTCACCGTACAACCGCCGAGTGTCTGCTCCAGCATGAAAATAACCTCTTCCTCACAGATAAAGTCCAAATCTTCATGAAAGTGTCCTTGTTTATCAGCATTAAGAGTAATAAGGCAGGCAGAAAAGCGGCACACGCTCTCCTCATTGAGAACAATTGAAAAAAAGATGCTCAGAAAAAAACACAATATGGACGAACTGACTCAGGAAACAAGTCAAAAATCTAAATAAAAACTAGAATCGTAGTATGGGTGTAGATGTATTCTCTCTCTCTGTGTGTAGCCGTATGCTCCTCTCAAAAACAGAACAGCAATGAAGTGTTGAAACTCAAAATATATGATTCTCACCTTGGCGATCAGCTGCAGGTTGAAAGGTCCGGTGACCTGCAGCTCCTGGCCGATGGCGTGCACGATCATCTTGATCCTCTCCATCGTCTTCTGGTTAATATCCTGAGGGGGCGTCACCAGTGTGGCATCACCAGAGTGAACGCCAGCGTTCTCCACGTGTTCAGACACTGCGATGGCTATCACTACGCCGTCACACGCCACAGCGTCCACGTCTATCTCCTGGAAGAGCCAAAAGTATTAGACCATGAAAACTTCATTTTATGGAGCTCATATTCTGACACTGCGAGTCTGTGTACTGACCTTGGCCTCCTGTATGAATTTGGAGATGACGACAGGGTATTCTTTGGACACAGCTACAGCGTTAGTCAGGTATTTCTCGAGGTCGCCGTCAGTGTAGGCGACGTTCATCGCCGCGCCGCTGAGAACGTAGGAAGGACGAACCAGGCAGGGATAACCCACTGTCTCACAAAACTTCATAGCAGACTGAAGAAAAAAAAAAAATACAGAATGGGGAATTTCTTTTTAATTAAACACACAAACTTGTCTTCCTAAATGTTATATACGGCGTGCAAAAAAAGACCCCAAACAATATGAACCCTTTACCCTCCAAAAGGTCAAAATGCTGTTTTAGAAAAGTCAGTATTTTAAAAACATTCTTAGGGCTGTCCAGAATAGTTTTTTGCATGTCTATTCATTGCGTTTAAACCAAGTATTTCTGCACAGTTGCAGATAAAAATGTAACTACACTATTAGAAGTATTTATACTATTAGTAGAAATTAAATTCCAGTGGTGGCTGCGAAGGATTGTCTCCGATTTGTGTGAACCAATAACTCAAAAAGTCAAAATTTATTGAAAAATTGTTGTTATCACTGCCAACGTTCACATGTTTTTGTCCAACATAATATTCTGGTTCCAGCTATATTTTTTGCCGTTTAGCCTTTAAAAAAAAACAAAAAAAAAAACATTTTCACTGCGGTCAAAAAACGTTTTGCTCTCCCACTTGGCGCACACACTGATACGAGTAAAATACATTTAAAAAGTTGATTTAATAAAATAACACGACTTCATTTATGCCGATGAATCACTTTTTTCAAAATTGAGGATTTTGTTTGAAGTTTCACATAATGAAATATGACGACAGGCATTCAAAGCTTCATTCCAAAAACCTCAAAAGAAGCCTAGAATTTAAAACATTTAAAAAGAAAATCTTTTTTTATAAAAAGGCATTCGGTAGAAGAATGAACCCAGCCCGCCGTACCTCGGTGTCAGAGAGCTCCTTCCACTGCGGCTGGCTGATGCCGATGGTGTCCAGCATCCGGGAGAACTTGAACCTGTTCTCGGCGCTGTCGATGAACTCGGGTGACGTTCCCAAGATGCGGCACTGCTGGCGGTGCAGCGACATGGCGATGTTGTTGGGCAGCTGGCCTCCCATAGAGAGGATCACCCCCTCTGGGTTTTCCCTCTCATAGATATCCATCACCACCTGAGATATGTACAGGATGCTTATTAAAAAACGCATCTCATAAAACAACTATGTTATTAGTACAACTTTAATAAAGCTCATAATGTGCACAATGTGTTTTAAGTACGGCTAAATATATCCAGCGTGACACTTTCCCCTTGAAAATTATATTAAGTTGAATTCAGCATTCTTTATTTTCTTTTTTTACCCACAAAATCTCACTCTTTTGTGACTTGAGGACTGAAGTTATACCTGCAAAAGTTAAAAAGATATGTATTACTATCTTTAGTTGTTAACTAGTTGAAGAATCTTACCTCAAAGGAGATCTCATCAAAGTAGAGGCGGTCACACATGTCGTAGTCTGTACTGACCGTCTCTGGGTTGTAGTTCACCATGATGGTCTTATAGCCCATCTGCAAGGAATGTGACAACAAATGTTATTAAACACAATATTTATTCATGTTAACCGCCTGTCAGCCACATGCAAAAGATAGGAATCCTGTTCTTTTTAACAATAAAGTAAAAAAAAATAAATAACTATAGCTGCACTGGTCATTTTTTAAATAATCAAGTTACATCAACAGGCTAAAAATAACAAAGAGTGTCAGCTCGAGAATGATTCAAATACTGCTTTTTCTTTTAAACTCACTTTAAAATACAGAGATGGAGTTGGTTCTGAAGATGTGGGCAAATGAAATAAAGTAAATTAAAAAGCCTTATGTAGAATTATTAAAGATTTTTAAATAATTGAATTTAATTAAATAAAAATAATAATAAATAAAAATAATAATATATATATATATATTTTTTTTTTTTTTTAAATTAAATTAAATTATTTAAAAATCTTTTTAAAAAAAAAAAATTTCTTTTATAAACACTGTTCAAATCTCAAAATGCAAACATATATATTTATTATTTTTATAATACATCTGTTTTATAGCTGTGAATGTACAATAAATGTATAATTCTTTCATATAAATGGAAATAAGCTTTGACACGACAATATACTGTATTTATATATAATCTTCCTTGTCTCAATAAAAATATAAAAAAATAATTAGTTCAGTGACTCACTCGGCCTTTACTTCCATTTCAGCCAATGATGTGCAAAGAAATTAAACCTAAATGTAAATTAAGAAAAGTTCCTGAGATCCTGACGCACCTTCCTGAGCTCTGTGATGCACCCGACTGCACACCAATCAAACTCCACGCTGCTGCCGATGCGGTACACGCCGGAGCCGATCACCATGACGTGCTGATCGACGAAGCCCAGGTCGTCCTCCGTGCCGTGGTAGGTCAGGTACAGGTAGTTTGTGTGGGCGGGCCATTCAGCCGCCACCGTGTCGATCTGCTTCACTACGGGCAGGATGGACCAATCGTGACGCAGCTTTCTCACCACGAGCTCCGTGCTGGAGGAGGAGAAACACAGTCAGGGGAAATAATGACAATCATGAATAAAAAACAGAGAAAGTTGTTTTAGTGGTAACAACAAACTGGTGATTAAATATAAATACAAACATTATTTTTGAAGTTTGTAATTTTGCTGCAGGATACTATAACAAAAGTCTTTATACTAATAATAATTAATACTAATCATTTGTCCCCGTCGCAGTGCTGCTTATTATTAGATTTGTTTGTAACACCAAACACCAAGTTGTAAATTTACGAGTAAAAACTTTGGGAGAACATTTTCAGAATATTCTCTAAAATAATAAATTCACACATTTCCGAGAATCTTTTTTTCCTTCCTTTTTTTGTCAAAAGAACCACCTCACTTCAATTCACACGGTTGGATCAACCTCATCACACCACAGACGCCGCCGCATGTATGAAAAGGATGAGGTAATGGTGTCTTATATCTCGGGCCCACATGGTCTTTCCCCCTCACCTCTGCACAGCTTGTGCGATCTGTTTGTCCGAGAAGCCCAGCTGCTTGGCCTTTCGCATCACCTCTGGAGGCATGGCACTCTCATCCTGATGGGGAAGGACAATGTCAACAAAAAAAAAAAATACAAAGACTCGAGAGAAGACGACCGTTGCTAATGTCCCGCGCCAATGTTTACCTGGTTGTACGTCTCCAGCAGCCGCTCGTGGTCAGTGATGTTCTTCATCTTGTGTAGGAACCAGCGGTCGATCTTGGTGAGCTCGTACAGCTGGTCCACCGTGTAGCTGGCTCTGAACGCCGACGCCAAAACAAAGATACGCTTATCTGTAGGAGTCTGCAACTCCTGGTGAGCAGAGGGGCAGAAGCAAGGCATGATCATATATATATATATATATATATATATATATATAAATAAATAATTGAGCCACAGACACAGTAATAGCAGAAGATGATCAATGAAAGACTCCTCTACAAAGACCCAGTAATGCTTTCATTAACAGTATCTTCACAACACATTATCTAGCAGACAGTATAGTGGCTCAGCAGCGCTTTAGCACCTTCTGTTGGCCCAGTTTAAAACATCACGATTGTGTTGCATGAATGTAATCTTTATATGAAAGTTTTAATAACTGAGAGGGAACAGTTGTCAAGAAGCAGTATGTGACATTTGATGCGTTTTATTGAAGTTATTTGGTTCCAAGTTATTTGGTCCCATTTGGTGGCCATCCAACGTCCTCGACCAATATCTCTTCTTTTAAAAAAATGTCCCGTGTAAATCAGCAACACCGGTGTCATCACTACAAGTTTATTAACCAGTGGGAAATTCTCCTCACTGCGACAAAGTGTGTTAAAAAAACATGCCTAAACAATGTTTTTCTCCAAAATGCAAAGTAACTAGTAATTATTAAACGGGGCTTCTTCAGCAGCAGAGAGTAACTCGGTCCAAACTGCTTCTTTTTGTTTTACCTCTTCAGAGACGGGCTTGATGGTGTGGTCAAAGCCAACACAGTTCTCGTCCACCATCCTCAGAGCTTTCTGAAAGGCCTCCTCAAAGCTGCGGCCGATAGCCATCACCTCGCCTGTCGAGAAAAAAGCACCGGGGAAGATCTACTTAAAGCCACCGTTGTTCTCGCACACGTCATCTCACAAAGTTCCTCTTTCCAGCACCAAAGCATACAATCCAGCCTCTCTCACCAACACTCTTCATGGAGCTGCCGATCTTCGTGGAAACCCTGAGGAACTTGCTGAGATCCCAGCGCGGCACCTTCACCACGCAGTAGTCCAAACTCGGCTCGAAGTTCGCTGTTGTGGAGTTGGTAACTGAGTTCCTGCAAAAAAAAACATTTATCAATACTGAATCACACCATTCCAGGACGTTCTGGAGGTTTAAAAAAAATAATTCATAAAAAGAAGACTGGAACATAGAAATATGTAGATTCAATGTGAAAGTCAATAACTGTCAATACAATACCTACATTTGAAAATAAACTATTTTATTTCTAAATATTAAACACAAACTTCAATACCGGAAAAGCTCGTTTCTCACTTCTACAGACACATTTTGAGTAAATCCACAGCCCGACTCAAGAGGGCATTGCTGCGTTTTCTGATTTAGTTGCATATCATCCGTGAGACACGTATAGATCCTTTACAGTGAGACACGTACTTGAGTTGTGGCAGCGGGATCCCCAGGCCCAGTTTAGCCGCTACATATGCCAGAGGATAACCTGTCGCCTTACTGGCCAGGGCCGAGCTCCGTGACAGACGGGCGTTCACCTCGATGATGTAATACTGCAAAACATCAGCATGCACAGGTTAGAAAATGATCTGTGGGTCTGTACTTCTATGTGTATGTAGGTACGTGAATGAAGAGTGGGGCCTTTTATTTTAAACATTGTGTGCATGTGTACCTGCTCAGACTCTGGGTTAAGAGCGTACTGGATGTTGCACTCTCCCACGATGCCGAGGTGCCGGATGACTTTGATGGCCGTGTTCCGGAGCATGTTGTATTCATGGTCGTTGAGCGTCTGACTGGGCGCCACCACGATGGATTCTCCAGTGTGGATGCCCAGCGGGTCAATATTCTCCATGTTACAAACCTTTTGGACACAACAGTGACGTTAGTGTATCAAACTGTGATTTTAAGTTCAGTCAAATTAACCTTAAAAACACTTTTATTACCTTGTTTTAGCTACTTTAATCATCGGCTCCTGTATGTGGTTTACTTTTATTATCCCAAAACTAGGATTATTATCCCAGATGTACGATTACACAACAATGCAGGTTAAGTCCAAGTGTTAATCCTACTATGCACATACAAGGAACCAAAACCTTATTTATACAAAAGACTTATTTTTTATTATTATTATTATATTTTACATTGGTGTCGTTTTACCTCGTCTCTGCATGTGTGTGTATAGGTTTGTATGGACTGTACAATATTACCAAAAGACAATAAATAATAAACCTGGTCATATATCTGGCTCTTCATTGGACGCCTGTGAAAGCTAGCAGCCTCTATATAAAAACATCATCTGCGTCCCCTGTACTCACAGTGACACAGTTGTCATAGGCGTCACGGACCACCTCGTACTCAATCTCCTTCCAGCCTTTCAGGGATTTGTCCACCAGCACCTGGGAGGTGTGAGCGAAGGCTGAAGTCACCAGAGAGGTGAGCTCCTCTCGGTTGTTGGCAAAGCCCGAGCCCAGGCCGCCGAGAGCGAAAGCCGAACGAACCAGAACAGGGTAGCCCAGACGCTCCGCAGCGGCCACGGCCTACGAAGACATCAATTGAGAAGACACGTTAAAAAGACGTAAGATATATAAGGCGTGTTTCTGAAGGAAAGGAGGGAACGTCTCCTCACCTGCTCCACAGTCAGCGCCGCTTCACTGGGAGCAACGTGCTCATTGATCTCTTCCATCTTCTCCACAAAGATCTTCCTGTCTTCCGTCATCTCGATGGAGGCCACCGGTGTTCCCAGAACCTTAACTTTGTACTTCTCCAGGACGCCCAGCCTGGTCAGCTCCACGCCGCAGTTCAGAGCGGTCTGACCGCCGAAGGTCAGCAGCACGCCGTCCGGACGCTCATTCTTTATCACCTGAGAGCAAGAGGCGGGGGAAGACATGCAGCATTTATACCACATGGAAACAATTACTGGAAGAACCTGAATGTGTTCAAGAATGAATTAAAAAGAAATATATCAAATGAATGTTATCAAACCAAAAATGTTGCATCTTTTGTCAGAAGAAAAGCAGTACAAAGAAAAGTTAATAGGACCTTTTATTGTTGTAACTACAATTACAAAAACATTTACTTTCAAGGAACTCGTCTAGGAATTTCAAAACCACACATCCTTCATGGGTATTTCCACATGTTCCTTCTTCTCTTATCATTTAACACATTCAAATCAATAGCAGTGACAAAGAGTTCATCCGTACCTGAGTGACGTACTCCGCCGTGATAGGCAGGAAGTAGACTTTGTCAGCCAGGCCTTTGGAGGTCTGAACGGTGGCGATGTTGGGGTTGATCAGCACAGTCTGAATATTCTCTTCCTTGAGAGCCTTAATAGCCTGGAAAACAAAACAAAAAAAAAGGTCAGCTGGAAACAGTAAAATCTTATAGTCAGCTTTAAAATCCAGCCTGATGAGCTCCTCTCAGTCTGTTTATTCCCAAAAAAAACAGTTCTTTTTACATGAACAACATCAGAATATCTGCACAGCTCTCATCAGAAAGTATTCCCGACAGACCTGGGAGCCCGAGTAGTCGAACTCCCCGGCCTGGCCGATGGACAGTCCTCCGGAGCCCAGGATGAGGACCTTCCTGGGCCGGAACACCTCCTCAGGCTTCGGGGAACCCGGGTAGGTGAGGTTGTCCATGACACGCTGCTTCACTGGAGAAATCACACAGAAGCGTTGTCATTCGGTTGCTCCTATTCGTAGAATTAATGTACAGTGCAACAGTAAAGCCTCGGTAATACGTTACTAGTAAAAGGTTTCTTAGCGATGCTGAGAAATGATGTGGAATTTAAAAAAACAAAGTCATTTAAAAACACTGAAATCGTCGTTACCAGATTTGGTAGCGTTGCCCTCTTTGTGGTCTTTCACGGTGTCAAGGAAGACATCAAACAGGCTGACCAGGTCTGTGGGCCCCGCCATGTGCTCCGGGTGGAACTGAACACTGGAACAAAAATGCATCACAGAGGAGATAACAGTGTTTATTCAAAACGAGGCATCAATCCATCTATCAATCAATCCATCCATCCATCCACATGTGGCTGAGGCCGTTACCTGAACAGCGGTTTTGTGTTGTGCACGATGCCCTCATTGGTATGATCATTGGCGTTGGTGAAGAGGACGTCCCAGTCCTCCGGCAGGGTGTCGGGGTCGACGGCGAAGCCGTGGTTCTGACTGGTGATGAAGCAGCGATCTGTCCCCTTATGGATGCACGGCTGGTTGTGGCCACGGTTACCGTATCTAAGAGACAAGAGAGAAGAAGAAAAAAAATAAATAAAAAAATCAAATACTTGGGGTTATTGGGCTTTATTTTTAAGGATTAGACAGATAATGTAGTGTAGTATCTCGTCCGGGTGTCCGCTTCTAATTAAAAGGACATAATGATGCGAGAGATCTGAACCGGAACAGATTCTAATGACATTATTTGTCCTTCTGGGTTTTAAACGGAGAAATCCTCTAATTTAACGCCTACAAAAGGCCACGAAACTTTAATATTTCGATTGAAGTTGTCAAATTAAAGAACAAAATATCAGTCATCAAAAACCTCAAATAAAAGAGATCCATCTGCCCACAAACACCTATATTAGTAACACCATAAATTGTTTGTTTAAACGACCATTTTGTCTCTCAAAAAGTATTCAAGCTCAATCCTCAGCGCTCAAGAGGGTGTTGCTATGTTTTCAGATTTATTTGCATTTTTAAACCATTTTGAAAAAGGCAAACATTGTGTTCTGTTGCTTTTAAAAGTGAGAATGTTACAAGTCACAAGTAGGACATGCATCTCCGTTATTTTAACAATGTGAAAATGCAACGTTTCTCTCATCCATTTTCAAAAACAAAAGATTTAAGTGCACTGAATTCAAATCAGGAAACAACTGAAAGGAAGAAATTTTTTTTTAAAAAAATCGAATTCCTCAGAATCATTTTTAATTTCAAGGATAGAAGTGTTTCCGGGTGACGACGTGCTCCATAAATGTAGGTACATTAGATGAGGAATTGGACTTCCAGGTCCTGGTGAAGAGAAAACATGTATTGAGGTCTATTAGTTACACCTACAGTTTCTTACAAGGAAGCTCTGTGAATTATCTGTAATTTGAATTTCACTGCAATCCCACAATCCCGGTGTTTGTCGAGAGGCCAAAAACATTCCAGCAGGGCAATGGGAACATTCGATGCGACCTTCACGCCGAGCCTGATAAAGCTGCCATCGGTGGAGTCTCACAGATGTGACTGTGGATTCTGCAGCGAGGGGCGAACCGGCTCGTCTTGTGTGCCGGCTTGTTTGTTAAGCCTTTCTCATAACAAGGCCGGTCGGTCCAACCCTCCACTGCTCATACAGGAGAGGCCAGACTGCTGAGAGCAGCACAAATCTGCAGTTCACATCACAACACGCACGCGCAAAAAGTGTGCGAGTGTCTGTGTTTCAAGAGAGCGACGAGGGATTTCGAAGAGGTTCCCTGGTTCAGGTCACTGAGGGCAAATTTCTGTCTTTGTCCCGTTCCAACAATCTTCTATAAGCTTTGCAAGAGACTTACTGAGCTCCAGATGTGAGCGCATATCAACAGTATGCTCAATGTTAATCAACGTGGACATTTGCTCTTTAAAATGCGTGTTTCTGTCAACAGACCAATCCATTTATCTACCGATTGATTGAAAGAAAACCGGTCATCGATGCGTCACCGCTAAGACTTTGATCAATCAAGAATATAATGCACAAAAAAATAAATAAAATGTCCTTAGAGCGAGCGAGTTTAGAGTGTAAAACCAGATCAAAACTAAAATTTGTTTGATGAAATTCGTAAAACAAACTGAGAAAGTACACAACTGCAGTACACTGGGGTTTCAGTTACTAACTTCATCTTGTAGGTCTTCGATCCAATGACCAAAGAGAGTAGCTGGTGTCCGAGGCAAATACCGAAAACCGGCTTGGGACGTTCCACGCAGACCACCTTCCTCACGTTGTTGATGGTGGCCTGACAGAACTGGGGGTCCCCGGGGCCGTTACTGAGGAACAAACCATCAAAATCTAGAAAAAGACAAAAAGAAAAGAGAAATCATGCCTGCGTCATCACTGACCAATACTAATCACACTCTCAATACACAGTATGTGAACAATTCCGGCCTTTTATTGGCTCGAAAAATCATTTCTATTTGTTGAATAGAACTTTTAATTTTGCAGCGTCCCAAGCAGCGATAAACCATTTTACCTCCGAGAGAAAAACGACTGACAGGTCACTAGCTGGGTTTTTCTAAACCCTTCTGGTACTGGACCTGGTCCCACTTCTATAAAATACCGTAAGAAAATACTTCAACAAATGTTTTATGAATCTGTCTCCAGTTTTGCCAGTTGAATTAACAAAACCACGTGTGTGAGTTTCCTTAAAACGAACATAATAGCCGTCCCATATGTCGGTTATATGTTCTGCAAAAGGTAAAAACATAATTATTGCAGACCTCTTGCAAGCCATATTGGTCGTTGTGTTTTATGCCCTCGTCAACCGATTTGCTTCTCCATATCTGGCACTGGAGTAAAAATGAAGTGGATGGTTAGCAGCAGAAGTGTGTGACAGACCTGTGCTGTCCAGCGGGTGATCCCAGGGCACGACAGTAACGCAGGCGCCCCTCTGAGCCAGGCAGCGGATCTGGTTGTACTTGATGCCGCAGTCCAACATTGTGATTCGCAAACTACCGCTGGGGTTGAAAACTCTGGGCTCCTGGAACCAATCAGAAGAGAAGTAATCAAACACCCGTCTGGGGTCAGAATAAAGAGGGTTTGCAGTATTATTTACTCCAAATCTGCCTGGTCTACTTCCTCCACATGTTTAGGTAATTTGATAATATAAATACAGCAAGACAGCACAAAATGCAGCATTTAGTTGCAGGGTTCTTCATAAGTTCAGGTTTTATTTATAAAAGGTGTTTAAGCATCTGGGTGAGTTACCTTCATGGAGACCTCCTGAACCAGGTTTCTCTCGTCCGGGTTATCAAAGGGAATACTGTCCTCAGGGGTCCCGTCCACTACCAGCTTCCCCAACATGGTGCCCTTCTCTCTGATCTTTTTGGTCAGGCGGCGGGTGTCAATCCCTGGAGAACATAAAACAATAGAATTTAAAAAAAAAAAAAAAAGAAGATAAATTTGCTTTTATTATTTAAAAGCCTGCAAGTATTTCTGATTGTTTTGTGCATCATCTTCGAGTGTCAAGTTGTGATTCATTCTTAACACCTGTTCCAATTCTATCAAAATCAATCAATTTATTCTGCATTAGTTGATTTAGATTTCCTGACCTTGTATTCCAGGAACACCTTGCTCCTTCAGCCACTGGTCCAGTGACTTGACTGAACTCCAGTGACTGGGACTGTCAGACAGCTCTCCGATGATCAGAGCTGCAGCGTGGATCTTTGACGACTCAAACCACTGAGTACGACAACAGAAAAACAAGAAAACACATCACTGTGTGTTGTTGGCATGAGGAAAAGAAACAGATTCTTCCCTTTTTCCTCATCTACCAACACTTTAATTAGTGTTACCATAAACAGGTTAGACTCTAAATAACTGCCCACCTTGCTCAGTCCAAACTCTCCCTCTTCGTCCTGCGGTACACCATAGTTGCCCACCAGAGGGTAAGTGAGGGTCAGCAGCTGGCAGCGGTAGGATGGGTCGGTAAGAGCCTCGGGGTATCCCACCATGCCGGTCTGAAACACTGAACACACGAAATAAAGCAGTTATATTCCAGAGGAACTCAAACATATTAACACAAAGTATTTATAATCCACTGACAGCTTAACTCAGATTGTGTTCATGTGCTGGAGTAAATCCTAAATAATGTGGCTCACATAAACTTCAGTAAAAGATGTAATTGTATTCATGTGTTGATTTTTTTTTTTTTGCTGGGACAGGCTGAGCAGAGTTGCTTCAGGTGTATGCTCATTTTTAAAAACATATATTACTAGTATCAATATTCTGGTATTCTAGAATAAAAGTGGTAATAAAACTGGCACTGAATGGCTTATACAGATGTGAGGGACTGTACTAAACTACCAGCAGAGGTGCCTTTTATTCTGATGTGTGTGTAGCTGGTCCCGCCAAACTACGCTGAGAATTCCATCACTTTAATGTTGCCCAGCTCATGGACACAAACACACGCCTCACAGAGCAAAACTTGGCCATGAATACAAATCAACATTGCATCATCTTTACTTCGGCACGCCTGCCCCACGTTAAACTGCCTTCATTTCAACACAGGTCAACTTTCAAAAAGTACTTCTTATACACACATTCGTCTGCCAACAAAGATATCACAGGTGGTAGAATAGCAAGTAGAGTTGTAAGGATATTGAAATTAAAATGCAGCTTTATACATGTACAAGACGACGGGAAACGGCATATGATATACAAGCATGTCTACTGAACCTTAGCTAACTCAACATTTAATTGGCAGATGTTTGAATGGAGTTTGGCGACACGCTCAGTAGTGGAAAGTTACTTTGAGTTATGGGGGATTTGGCGCTTTGCAACTTTGATCCAAGACAGTCGTGGCCCATTAGGGAAAGCGATTAATTGACCAAAAGAAACAAATACAAAGTTAGCGACTACGCTGGCGTATTTTGCAAGAGCTAGCTTAAGTAGCAGGTATAAACTGAAGTTATAAATACAAAATGACGTACCAACTTCTCCCGAGACTGACACATTTGCACCAAAAAGGAGGCCTTTGAACGTCGTCCCGTCCTCTAAAATCAATGTTGCCATCCTTGTCATTTGTCTCTCAGATAGCTAATGCTAACTACCCTAACCGGGAAATTGATGGATGTTTCAGAGTGGTGATGAGCCCCAGGTCTCCACGTGAAACTCACGCCGCGCGAGGCAGCAAGAGATGGAAGGTGAGACTGTAAAAGAAAAACACCAGATGTGACGGCCTATCAGCAGTCCTAGCGAATCCGGTGTAAATAAGGGATCAATAACACAAAAAAACCGATGTAGTTCGATAATTTGCTGGTTAGTCGGACGGGACGGTGAGGGCAAAGTGTTCCACACGCGCCACCAGCAGCGTGGAAGTCGGCCTGCTGCCTGCAGCGGTAAGTTTGACGTAGCGACGCACTGCACTTCCGTTAAGAATTTTCAAAATAAAAGCCACACTGAGAAACTACAGGATGGATGGATGTGTGGATATAAAAGCAGGCCATGGTTTGTGCAGTAAATCCCATTTTACAATATAATAAGGCATGAAGGTTATTGTGGACACTTTTTGTTACTGCTACAATCACTTTGCGCTGTTATTTTTTGCCTTGTGATTGCTATTGCTGATGTTTTATTGTTTTATGATTTATCAATATATATCACTGTTTCATTTTTCTGAACTCATACTGGTATATTGTTCCATTGTTTTTTATTTATTCATATATTTTATTCTATTTTATAGCACTAGTGACCTCAGAAGTTCACCATACGTTGCACTTTGTATGTTTGTGTAACAAATAAACTTGATTTGATTTGATATGTGAATAAGAACTATAAGGTCATGTGCTTGGCACACACTTTGTGAATTCAGAAGAAAAGCTGCTGTAATTAAATATGTCACATTTTGATTTATATGTTGCAATCAATTTAGCTCATTTACTCCATTTTGACAAAACTGCATTATTTTTTAAATAGGACATGCTACGTCATTTTAATAGCTGCTGCAGCCACCTTTGTATTTGTATGTCTTTTGTTGTGTGTGTGCTTTTGTTGATTTATGTGCATCAAGTTTTTGGAAATATATAAGTAAGGTGCCTCAAAGTATAGGTGATGTCAAAATCTGTATATATATATAAAAAAAAACTGTTAAGCCATGTTTTCATACACGTGGGGCTTTAATTTGAAGGTAGAATCGCTTGTTTCCGGTTCAATTCGGAAACTTAACACATGATGGCGTCACGACGTCGTCACGCTGGGGGCGTAGCTGCAGCAGCAGTTTCTCAACAGCTGGAATTCTTCTTGCACCCACTAGGATGGCGATCTCGGTCAAAATATTCAAGATTACCATGAAATCTGGTTTGTGTGTTTATGATCAATACACTTGAGCTTTGTTCTTCAACACAAGTAATGTTGACATCACCTTTCTTGGAGGGCGACGATATATTTGTATATCTTTTTAATATTTTTGTTTTAATTGTACATTTTAGAGTTTTTTTCTTGACTTTAGTAGTAGGCTACTTATTTTTTGTTTTCTCTTACTGTGTTTATTTTTATGCACCAAGATACCAAGGCAAATTCCTTGTGTGTGAAAACCTACTTGGCGATAGACCTGGTTTATGCTCCCCCTGATAATTAATCTTTTCCATTTTGGACACACCATAAAATTTCGTCTAGCTTGATCCAAACAAAATTCTGGAAAAAATTGTCAATATGTTTTTTTTGTAATCTGTACTGTTGGTGGTGTTGCAAGGTTTTGTTGGATCCCTACTTCACTACCACTCAAAGTTGAAACATGCATACATTATGAGTCCCACAGCAACATTGTTTGAATGAGCAAAAATGCTCCTACATTCTGACCTAAAATGATGTATGAAGAGTGAAAAATGTGGGAAATTGGGGAGATTTTTAAGCTCCTTTCCACTCTTGCTGTAATGTCATCCACTTAGCTCTGAACATCCCGTCCAATACACACACACAATTTGAGAAGTGCATTAAAAAAAAAGATTCAAGGGAGAACTACAACCATAAGATGTGGAACATTATAAAGTTTGAATGGAGTTTCTAGCTGAAAGCAGAGTTTAAGATGCATGAAAATGTTTCAATTCTTAACATGTCTTCCATTCATTTGAATGGGCAAAACAAAAAAATCACGGAAAACGTGGAATGTTTCTGAAAATCACGGAAGGTAGGAATACAATAACAATAACACATATATGACAAGTAGTAGGAATAAGTATGTAAATTTCAGGCATTTAAACATGGAAGGGGATGTAGCTCAGTGGTAGAGCGCATGCTTTGCATGTATGAGGCCCCGGGTTCAATCCCCGGCATCTCCAGAGGATTCTTTTCTGCATCAAGACAAAATCTAGGCTCTATAGATGTCTTAAATAATAAGCTACACTCAATTAAAGACTACACAGAAGCCACATCTTTAACATACATGAATAAATAATGTTTTTTTTTGTAATTATATACAAATAATAATTGTATACTATATAATTGTGACGGAGATCTTTGGAAGCACGAAGCCTATGAAAAAAAGCCTTATAAAGACTGTAAGATTGTGATCACACACAGATGTTAGTGTTGAATCTACGTGAATATATTGGTGAATTGTTTACGATAGCTAAAATCTAATTATTTCAAATAAACAAATTCCAAACTATTTTTGACTAAAATACACTTGTCTAAACAGAGAGCGCTTCACATTTCCCACCGCCATAAATGCACCATGAGCCCCCGCCCCAGCGGTAACTAAGGAGATCACAGTTATGTTTACTGCCAAGATGTCCTCGGAGATGGTCAACATAATGACCATAATCTGAACAGATTGCACTTTATCTCATCACTAATAACGTTCTTCCCCCGCACGAGCTTCCTAAAGACTTCCAGACAATGCAACTAAAGCATCTTAAGACACTATTAACGCCCCAGGTGAGTGCAGTGGCACGTTAGCTTCATGCTAGCTGATGCTGGAGAGCAACATCAGTTAAAGTGTGACTGTGTAACGGCCATTATCTTACAATAACATCACTCGAAAGTTGTAACGAAACACCAATTTCCACAGGTCAATTCGGCATATTAGTGATTTTTCTGATTTACTCTTGATTTGGTATTAAATAAAAGGTTTTAAAGTTACCTTACTTCGCTTGCTAGCTACTGCCGTGCGTTATTAGGTTGAAAAAACAATACCACAAATACACCGAAGACTGCGTCTTAATGATTCCGCCATAATCTAAATGATGCTTTTGCAGTCGACACAATGACATCAGCTAACAGTTAAAACAGTTGAATCTTCTATGGAGTTTGGTGTGACCCCTTGTCGGGGTGAGGTTAGCTAAAACCAGCTAAGGAGAGATGCTCGGCTAAGGACTGTTTTTCTCTGCCTCCCTCCACAGGAGGGTGCTGCCAAAGTGACATGCATGACCTGGGCACCGAATAACACCAAGTTCGCTGTTTGCACTGTTGACAGAGTGGTGCTCATCTATGATGAGCAGGGAGAGAGGAGAGACAAGTTCTCCACCAAACCCCTGGACTCCAAGGTGAGAAGTCACTAATGATGATTAACATGTATTATATCAGTTTGAACCCCATAGAGATGAAGCTGAACAAACATAAAACCATACCAAACACAACAACTCAATAATGTCATTTCTTTTTAATGCCTCTATATTGTTAAAAGATGTTCCTCTAACAGGAGCGTCAGCTTGGATATTCCTCGCCTGCTGTTTTCTTTACTTAGCATTTGTTCTGTATTGTATTATGAATGAATATATAGGTTGTGTGTTAGTAATAATCCGGTGTAATCTTCTGTCAGTACGGGAAACAGAGCTATGTTGTCAATGACATGGCGTTCTCTCCGGACTCCACCAAAATCGCCATCGGCCAGTCTGACAACATCATCTTTGTGTACAGAATTGGAGAAGATTGGTAAAGGCCTTTTAGCTGATTTCATCTCCCATATTAATCTTGATTGTGTTATCTACGTCGATGCACGGGAACAGGTTTTTTTATCAGTGTCATCTTCTCTTCTAGGGGGGACAAGAAAGCCATTTGCAACAAATTTGTTCAGACGGTCAGTAAATACTTTTATTGTGGCAGCTTGCTTAAAGAGGCACTAGCTGTGTAGTGAAAAGCACTGTACGTATTCTTGAGTTTATAGACATTAATGTGATGTAATGTAGATATTGGGCCATTTTGGCCGGTGAGTAAACACGTTCCACAGATGTTTTAGTAGATTTGAGGCTGCGTCAGGATCACAAAGGTTTCATGAAGATGTTTTAAGTAATTGTGAACAGGTTACATAGCTCTAGCTGCTGATTTTAAAGTTCACTTTATGTTATTTATTATCTGTGCAGTAGAAGTCGAGTGTTAGGTTTCCTACTGACTGACTGACTTTGATGGCTTTTGCATGTAGTAAGAGCTATTTTTCCTCAGAGGAAGTTTGTCCGACATCTCTTAAATGCATTTTATTTGACTCACTGTGTTGCAGAACGCTGTGACTTGCTTGCTTTGGCCTACAGAGAATGCAATTGTTTATGGATTAGTGGATGGAAAGGTAAGTCAGCAACATGACCTCAGCTTATGGTAAAGTTTAAATGTTCATGTACGATAATTGTATGATTGTATTGTAATCATTTGTTCTTCATAGGTTCGCCTCGCCAACACTCAGACAAACAAGTCATCAACCATCTACGGCACCGAGTCCTGTGTTGTCTCACTGGCATCCAAGTAAATACATATGATAGAAATATAATATAATTTTCATGTATGTATGCTATATTTAAAGTGATCTAGTCAAGTCTCATATCCCATTCTTTTTTTTCCTCATTACATTCGTACAATACTGTTGGATAAACTTGCCACTTACTTACATAATCTTCTTTTTTTCATATATGTCTATAGTTCTGTGTGGAGCTCTCTATAGAGCTCGCGCTCTTATTGTGGCGGGTGCTTTTTATTGCTGAGCTGACCCGTTCTGTTGTCGTGTACTGTACATTTCATTGTACCGTTGATACCGTTGAACGTAAACTGAACTTATATGAAGACATAATTATGACCAATACATAGTATAAAGTTTTATATTCCCCAAACATTTTTTTTTTTGGCAAGGGGGGAGAAAAGTGGCCCGGTCCTTCGGCCAATTTCACAAATGATGTATTTACTGGTTTTCTTCTTCTGTGGTGCACTCAGCCGGTGTTACTTGTCTGTGTCAGTGTTTCTGGTAAAGGCGTCCTGTCTGGCCACGCTGACGGGACCGTCGTGCGCTACTTCTTCGATGACGAAGGCTCGGGGGAGTCTCAGGTACTACCAGCACATACGTCCTGTACATGTTGCTGCAACATTTCTAACACAACACTGTCAGACTAACGGAACACACTCCGACACAGGGCAAGCTGTTGATGCACCCGTGCCCGCCTTACGCTCTGGCCTGGGCTGCAAACAGCATCATGGTGGGCGGCTGTGACAAGAAGGTAGTGGCCTACGGCAAAGAGGGTCACGTTCTGCAGACCTTCGAGTACAGCCGCGACCGGACGGAGAGGGAGTTCACCGTGGCCGCCACCAGCCCCAGCGGGCAGTCTGTTGTGTTTGGCAGTTATGACCGGTCAGTATATGGTCTATTACAGACAATGCTGTGATACCCGTCAGGTACCATTTAAAATACTCCGATCCTTTGTGTAGGGGTCAGCGAGCTGTTTTTATTTCCCCCAGGTTGCGGGTGTTTAACTGGGCTCCCAGGAGCGGCGTGTGGGATGAAGCCAAGCCCAAAGAGATTCTCAACCTCTACACCATCACCAGCCTGGCCTGGAAGAAAGACGGATCCCGCCTCTGCGCTGTAAATACTTTCATTTATCACATTATCGCATCGCTATTGAATTCCACACAAAGACATCAAACTCTATGCTGGCGATGATAAGATAAGATA
>CALSCE010010644.1:2089972-2105864 GCA_943593645.1 Bovichtus variegatus
AGTACTCAGAAGAAGAAGTACTCAGAAGAAGAAGTACTCAGAAGAAGTACTAAAGTGTACAAATCTTCTCTGTCCTGCTTTCAAAATCGTACTTGAGTTTAAATAAAAATACTATTTACATCAAAATATACTTAAAGTACCAAAAGTAAAAAGTGCTCATGACGCAGAATGGCCCATTTAAAAAATAATTTATATTATATTACTGGATTCTAATTATGGACTAATAATTATTATTATTATTATATAGCATCTCTATATTTTTGTATATATTGCTGGGTTAGCTTAACCTTGTAATAATAAATTATAATTTATAAGTTGATTTATATTTTGTATTAATAATCAGAATCGGTATAGTAACTAAAATTATAAAATATGTAGTAAAGTAAGTAAAAAGTACAATAGTATAAAGTATAAAGTAGCATAAAATGGAAGTACCTCAAAATTGTACTTAAGTACAGTACTTGAGTAAATGTACTTAGTTAGTTACTTAGACTACGGGACTACATTTGGACATTTTGACACAGTAAAAACTGATATATTGTAAAATCAGCATTTAGAGCACAGACGACTTCGACATAAATGAAATAAATGTTTGTGGAATGTCAGTGATTGCTCTACAATTTACAGAAGGAAACTTTTTATTTATTTTTTTGTTCACTTTTGAATAAATCCCCGACCGTCTGTAAACACACACCATTGCATTATATATGTACAAAGTACAGACTGAGTGACTTCTGGAGAATCTGTGTTTCACTGGCTGTTTGCTTGCGTCTCTTTCGACCAGGGAGGAGACGGAACAGCGTTTTTCCAAGTCCAAGCCCACGTGGCCATGTTGGATAAGAACTTTAAACTGGCTGAGATGCACTACATGGAGCAGGTTGGTGACACAATGTGCCTCATACAACCAATGTGCACACACTTACACTACACACCCACAATATGCAAATGTGTATATCACATGTAGAATTCATTGCTGATGCATTGCAAAACAAACCAAACACATTGAATAGTTGTGATTTCAAAAGAATAGAGGAAAAAAAGATATATTTTCGTTTGTTTTATTTGAAATGATTGTGGTTTAGCTATGAATCGGGAGCATACGCACTTGAATTCACCAGATCAGGAACTCTAAACGCGTCATTATTACACGTGTATGCTGCTTTGCTAGCTGCAGGAGCCAGGATTGTGATTGTAATTATTTTATATTTGTGTGTCACGATCTCGTTTTCTGCGTTTCGGCAGAATTCCATTGATGGAGCCATCGAGATGTACCAGGAGCTCCACATGTGGGACGACTGCATCGCTGTGGCTGAAGCCAAGGTAGTAACAGACTGAATTCATGCTGAACAACTCTCATGTTGCAACTTTTTGAGCCCCTTTTACACAATTTATCTTCTCAGAGCCCAAGCTAACATATTCAAATTGCTTATTTCCCATTAACAGTCAAAAATCCAAAGATATTAAATACACAATCATATTTGTAAGAACATCACAGAGAACTTTTTTGCTTGACACATGGCTTGAAGATTAAAAGGTTGTTTTCAATACATTTTCTCTCAGTTGACTAATTGTTTCTGATCTGAACGTGTAAACGAACCCCCAAAATGACTCTGCCAGGGCCACCCGGAGCTGGACAGCCTGCGGGGGAACTACTACCAGTGGCTGACGGAGACGGGTCAGGACGAGAAGGCCGGGGAGGTGAAGGAGAGCGAGGGAGACTTCCAGGGTGCCATCAACCTCTTCCTGAAGGCCGGACTGCCGGCTAAAGCCGCCCGACTGGCCATCAGCCATCCGGAGATCACCAACAACAGCGACACCGTCAGCCGCATCGCCGCCAGTCTCACCAAGGGGGAGTTTTACGAGAGGGTGAGCGCTCACTTACTGGTGTCCCTTCTCCTCAGTGTCACCTCGTCTTCCTCTCTTCTCCAAACCAATGTGAAAAGAGCGGCATCAACAGAGGAAGAACATTTATTTCTTTATTTATTTCTTCCAGTTTTACACTCTGTCTCCCTCCATCTGTCTCATTTCTCCGCGTTTCTTTCTTGTGGTTGTTTGTCTGAGGACTCGATTCTCCTCCTGGAGCCATCTGTGTTTATGTAACAGGTGGAGGAAAGAGAGAATGAAACTTCACAACTGAATGTGTTGCTGCATCCTGATGGTGTCAGGTTTCATCCATTTAGGTGTGTGAAGGTTGACACGGCTGCTGGTAATGTGGGTTTTTAATTTGCGGCATCCAGTGTGTCCTGTTGACCTTCTTTATGTTTATAGTGTCTTGCAAGGATGGTGTGTTGTGCATTTTGTCGAAACAATGGGCCCTAAAACGCAACAAATAAGTCTGCATGTTGTGTAGATACAAAATAAACTATGCGACCTCAGTGAACTATAAGAAAGCCTGAGAGGTGAGTAAAAAAAGGATCCTGGTGATTTATTATCTAAGTCGCATCTGTTTTCTCTCCTGTGTTTATGACTTAAGAACAGGTGAAAAAAAGGTTTTGCCAGGAAAACTTTTTCCAACTTACTAAAATAATTGAAATGAATTTGTTTTGGCAGGTGAACCTTGTTTTTGACTCTCATTTGGGCTGAAGTGCACCACTATGTTCTAAATAGGACTAATACTTCCATGTGAGTTTTAATTTCTCCATGCACTCTAAACACAAAGTAAATAGATTGCACCAAAAATAAAATGCTTTCACCTGCCAAAACCTTGTTCTCACAGATGGGAAAATTTTTTAAAAAAGGCAAGTTTATCCTGGCAAAACCTTTTTTCACCTGTTTATAGTCATAAACACAGGAGAGAAAACCGTTTCCATCAGACTTACAAAAGGGATCGCCAGAGACGTTACACCATATGATGTTTGAACATCTCTTTCCGATGCCAGCCTTCACTCCTCTGGGAAGATTTGGCTCCCATTCAACCACAAGAGCAATAGTGAGGTCACACACTGGTTTCAGGAAAGGTCTCGCCCAGTCAGTGTTCTGCTTCATATCCAAATTTGGGTCGGGTTGAGGTCACGGCTCTGTGCAGGCCAGTGAGGTTCTTCAACACCAAACTGGGAAAAAACGCATTTCTTTATGAGCCTCGCTTTGTGCACTTGGACCTTGTTGCCATAAATATCAATAGGAACTAAGGGGCGGGGCCAAAACCTTTGGAAAAACAGCACAGACACAAAAAAGTCTGTGTTACAGTGTCCACACTGTCGGCCATGTATAGTGTCCATTGTTAACAATCCGAAACAACCCTGACGCAGCACTATTCTACTATGATTTCTGAGCAGGCAGGAGATCTGTATGAGAAGATCCGAAACAACCAGAGAGCCTTGGAGTGCTACTGCAAAGGGGGTGCCTTCAGGAAAGGTAAATCAACGACGTGTATATGTCTTGACCCATATTTTAAATAACTACCAAAAGGTGCGAGTAATCTAAATCACGTGACAAGAGGTGGACAACAGGTGGAGGTGTGTAGGTATAGTATATATACAGTATATTAAAAAGAAAAGTTTCTGCTTCCTGTAGCGGTGGAGCTGGCTCGCCTCGCCTTCCCTGCTGAGGTGGTGAAACTGGAGGAGGCCTGGGGAGACTACCTCGTCCAGCAGAAACAGATGGACGCCGCCATCAACCACTTCATTGAAGCAGGGTATGTGGTGTAGAAGTGTGAAGAGACAAAAATTTGGGCAGATGGAGAGGAGGAAAGATGACACATAAAAGACAATCCAACAGAGACGGGCCAATGGTTCTTTAAATCCTAACCAGGACCATAATAGATATCTTTAAACATGATTATCTTCCTCAGAAAACACCAAATAAAGACGGGTTATCAGCACACAGATTTTTATTATTTTTTTCAGGTTGAAACAGCATCTGAAACAGAATTTTGACAGCGGGAAGCTAAAAGTCTCCTCAGAAACAAAGGTTTTTTAGAAATACCACTTCCGCCAGTAAAGTTTAACAAAATAATTTGCTTTGACTTAAATTCCAACCAAAGTTAATTCAGTTTGAATTTGTCTGTGTTGGTGTCTGCACACGTAATCTACGTTTCAGAGTTGATGCTTATTTCATGACATTTTTATGGATACACACGAACCAAAAAGCTGTCTGTTGTCTCTCCCCGGTCCGCTCTTAGCTGCTCGCTTAAGGCCATCGAGGCGGCCATCGCAGCTCGCCAGTGGAAGAAAGCCGTCCACATCCTGGAGTTACAGGAGGACTCATCGGCAGGGAAGTACTACGTGAAGATAGCTCAGCACTACGCCTCCATGCAGGACTATGAGGTGAGAGAGGAGGGAACTGGTATAAGATATGTGGGGGGGTCAGACAGTTGACCTATGAACTGATAACAGCTAGACTCCGATTTACAAAAACATATCCAAATTTCCTGAAAAGTATTAGTTTAGTATTATTTAGTAAGCAGATTTTTTTCTGATTCTTATTTGCCTCTTTCAGGAACTAGAATGACACTAATCAATATATTTATATCCTCTAATCGTAAGCCCGGGGGGCCGGTAGGGGCCGCAAGTGATCAACATCCGCTTCAGTAGCAAAAGGCAGTTCCGTCAATCGGCTCGGCTAAAAACAAGCCTGACCGAGTCTGTCGCAGGCCACATTTTGGCCTTTGTCGTGGCTCAGAAACTGACATCCATAGAAAAGCTTTGGTCTCATATTGAACCGGAGCATCTGCAGATTAATTCCATACCCGACATGTGATGATCCACTAAAGTTAGGCATGATACAAGATGAATGAATCCCAGTTTTTGTTATTTTCGCTGCAATCTTGACAGTAAGGGAGCCTGGAGGGACAATTGAGTGAGATTCAACTCTTCTTTGTTTGGGAGGCGAGAGGGAGACGCACCTGGCGATGACCTGCACTCTGCTGAGTCGCCTTTTCCACTTTATTTAAGTGACTACGTGAAATGTAATTGCTCAAAGTGATGAACCCACAGAGAATTATTCTCATCATCCCCCAACTCTGCTGTTCCGAGATTTAGCATCTTTCAGCATTGTTTTGGTTTTATGGTACGTAAGTTTTCTGTTTTCTGCCCGACTAAATAACCGACTGTACGCCACCCGCTCAGCAACAGACGCAGTTAGCAGCTAGCAGCTAGCTGGTGAACAGAGTGGAGCATTTAGCAGCTAAAGAGTCAGATTTATTTCTCAGGAGTTGGTGGAGACCAAAAATAGAGCTAAAAGGAGAGTGAAAATTGGACTTTAATGTGTGCACATCGCTCAGGGATACATATACATTCACCTATGACTCAGACAACCTTCTGCACATTTCAACCATAAAGTCAGAGCCCAGGATCAGCTTGAGTTCAGTCTCCATGGAGCCGTGTGGGCTGTGTTTGCTTGAAGGGGCTTTGGCAATAATGACAAGTTGGATGGTTGTCACAAAAGTTGTAATAGTTGCCTAAATACCAGAAATACAGGAAGTGTTGACAAGTGAGAAGAGAAAGAGAAATCTGGTGTAAAGAAAAGGGAAACGAGATGACGATGATGATGATGATGATGGTGGTGATGATGATGATGATGATGATGATGATGATGAAGCACAGCGAGCTCGGCTCATTCTGATGAGCTCAGCTGAGCCAAACAGCCTCCGCAGACTGCCAGCCTCCGAAAATAGAAGGCCATTTCAGTCTGTTTGCTCTATGGGCACATTCACAGAAAGTAATTAAGATAACAAGCTCTTTGCTTTCCAACTTGTGGAAGTTGCAGGAAAGTATAATTCAGTGCAAACTAAAACAATGAAGGAAGCCCACACCTGTGATTTCAGGACAGAAATGATCATGAAAAAAGAACGACTGAACGTTTGGTTTTTTTTAATCAGAATGAACCAGCACATACATTTGTTTTAGTTGATGCCAGTGTTAGAACAGGTTCAATAGAAAATACCATTCGTTTCTCCCATTAACGCAGTACAGGTAGCTGTTTTCTTTAACTCTGTTTATCCTGCAGTATAGTCATTTTAATATATTGATATGCTGTGCATGTGTCAGGAGGTTAAGAAGGATTTTAAGTGTGCATTCCAACATAATATAAACATATGAGCTTCTTTATAGAGACCTTATGATATTAAGATTGTATTTCCTGAGTGTATTGTGTGTGTGTGTGTGTTTATTGCTGGTAGGTGGCAGAGCAACTGTTTGTGAAAGGAGGTTACGTCAAAGATGCTATAGACATGTACACTACAGCAGGACGCTGGGAGGAGGCTCATAAGGTCAGTATGGACACAAAATATGTATGTATGCAAAAATAAAAGTGAGACCAAATTGGATTATTGTGGCAAATTAATACATACGATCCACTAATATAAAATGTGACTTTCTGAAAGCTTAAATACATATGTTTTTAATTAGTTTTTCCTAATAATAAATAAAGTGGAACAGCACATTCACAAGTCTCATTTGTAAACATAGTAGTGCATAGTTGATCTTAAATATGTCGAGCATATGCATAACACTTATAAGATTATCTTTGTAAAGGACATTAAGGCCCAGAGGAATTAAATAAAGTGGTTGTTGCAGTTGGCGGTGACGTGTATGACGGAGGAGGAGGTTATGGCTCTGTACATCAGCAGAGCGCAGGAGCTGGAGAGAGACGAGAAGTTCAAGGAGGCCGAGAGGTAAACCAACATTTATTTATCATTTATAGTAGTTTGTCGCATCGTCGGCTGCTGGAAGCAAAAAAAAAACGGAGTGAGGCAAAGTCCCACGACTGTGAAGTAATTAAAGCATCACAAAAAAAAAGAAAAAAGAAGTATTTGACTGTTGACGGGTGGGAATTCTATAGACATTATTTTGACTGTCGGATATTATTATGTATTGACTGAAGTGTGTGTGCGTGTGTGCAGGCTGTTTGCCACAGTAAAGCAGCCTGACCTCGCCATAACCATGTACAAGAAGAACCGGATGTTTGATGACGTCATCCGCTTGGTGGCCAAACATCACCCCGACTTGCTGACAGAGACCCACCTGCACCTGGCCAAGGTGCGTTACTGCAGCGGAGTTTTTAACTTCCTGATGGCGACAACTGAAGCTGGATTTCCCAAACAAACTCAAGCATCAATTAGCCTGATGATCGACGGACGAGCCGCCGTTTTTCATTCCCCCTCATCCCTTCAGCCTGATGTGCTCATGCTCGCTGAGAGGTGGAGATATTAACCTCACCTTTTAGTAAAAGAATGGCGAGTGCAGTTAACTTAAAGGGACAGTTCACCCCAAAATCAAAAATACATATTTTTCCTCTCCCCTGTAGTGATATTTATCAGTCTGGATCGTTTTGAGTCTCCGAGTGTTGGAGATAACAGCCGTAGAGACGTCTGCCTTCTCTCTAATATAATGGAACTAGATGTCACTTGTCTTGTGGTGCTTTGAAAAACTCAACAGCAACGTGTCTTTCCAGAAATCATGAAGTAGAAAGAAAACAGTTCCTACATGAAGCTGCTCACAACAAGCTCTGTGGATTATTCTGAGTAACCGGGTCATGATTTCTGCTGCGAGACGTTGCTGTTGTTTCATAGTTTGTTTTTTTTGAGGATGTATTTTTGGAGCACCACTATCTCGTTCCATCTCTACGGCTGATCTCTCCAACATTAGGCAAATCGCACCAAAAACAATCAAGATTGACGCAATAGCACTGTTTATAACTGAAAGGATCATTTGCATATTTAAATTACATCTAATTGTGTTCCCTGTTAACTTTTTTTTTTGTCAGTGAGGCAAAGAAAGATTGTCCACATTTCTCCCACTAACTTTAACAGGATGGAATCATTGTAGTTCACGTGAGATGAGTGAAAAAGTGGCAGAACGACCGAGTGTGAAGTTTATTCTTTGTTCGGTGTCGTCACTCTGCTGCTCAGCGTCTTCATCAGCAATATTCAGACGGCAATGGATGAAGTTTCCTGTCTGAAAGGCTTTCATACGCTCAGATAATGCTCCACTTCTGGCACTCTTAATCACGATTTATTTTTACCATTCTCTATTTCTTATGTAACGGCAGATAAATGAGTGCGTTCACAGTTTTGTGGTCGTCCAATTATCATGTGAGAATTTCCCTGCAGTGCTTTGATCTGCGATAATAATTAGGAATGTCCCCCGAACTAAGAATTCTGCTCTGAGTTCGGAAGAAGAAGTACATTAATAATAAATAAAGTAAATAAATGTTTTTGATGCACACATTCAGACCACACGCATGTCTATTTTTACAACCTTACAGTGGTGGAAGAAGTACTGAAAGTAAAAGTACCGTGTATAAATACTCTGCTACTAGTAAAAGTCCTTTTACTTAAGTAAAAGTACAAAAATATTAGAATCAAAATGTACCAAAAGTCAAAGTATTATGCAGAATATTATATTATTCGATTATAATTCCTGATGCATTAATGTGTAAGCATCATTGATGTTGCAGCTGGTGAAGATGCAGCTAATATATATACGTACATCTATAATAATAAATCATAATGTATTACTTAATTGTAATTTTCAATCAGTAACTAGTAACCACAACTCTCACAAATAAATGCAACAAATACAAATACAATATTGGCTTTCGAAGTGCAGTGGAGTAGAAGCATAAAGTAGAATAAAATGGAACTTCTCAAGTAGAGTACCAGTATCTCAAAATTGTACTTAAGTATAATTGAGTAAATGTACTTGAAGTCCTTTTAAGGTCCAGATCCTTACAAGCAATGAAGGTTCGGGTAAAATCCAATAGAGCGTTTCATCATTTTCTCAGCAGTTTTTGCTTCTTTGCTGTGTCACAAACTGAGAAAAAAAGTACAGCGGAAGCATGAATTCTCCTGATTAGCATTATTATCATATTCTAAGTCTGATTAGCGCTTTCATTCATGAACATGCTGTTTTGTTTTCTTCTTTCTGTGAGGCCTTACTGTGCCTCCTGTGTATGTGGGGTTGATGTGTATAAGTGTTTCTTGTAGGAGATGGAGGCCGAGTCCAGGTTCTCCGAGGCCGAGTACCACTTCATGGAGGCTGAAGAGTGGAAAGCTGCCGTCCACATGTACAGAGTCAGCGACATGTGGGAGGATGCATACAGGGTAGATATACGCTCACGATTGTTTTGTTGGTTTGCCAGATGTTTAATCGCATCACATTTCCACAGATATGCAGAGGTTTGTGCTCCAAAGGTTTGACTGTAATCGTGTATTTTAAATCCTAGAGCCTCATCTCATTTACAGGAGCTGTCGGGCGTCCCTGACATATACTATACTATATATACTACTGTATATATATCCAGCTTTGTTTTGTTATTGGGGAAAAGAAAATAACAGAGACCCCTGTACTTATTATTACAAATAAAACTAAGTAAGATTAGACACGCAGTCAAATGTCGCTGACATTGAAAGATGTTAAATGCGGTGCTTTTGTTCTCCACACAAAGACTTGTACCCCCAAAATAATTTGGAAGATGCTACAAAACACATAGTAGCTTTAATAAAGAACTTTTCAAAAACTGGACAAATGAAAAATATGACATTTATATTGCTGTACTATACTGTTTGTCCTTTCACCTGCCAAATGATGGCTTTAAATTGTATTTAACTTATAAATATTCAACCTGTGTGGTGTTAAATATATATTATTATTATATTATATTATATATTATATTGTATTATATTATATTATATTATTATTATTATTATTATTATTATTATATTATATTATATTATATTATATTATATTATATATATTTAAGTTCCCCTATTTAGCATTTGTAAACATTATAGAAACATTTCATGAATGGTTTATAAAACACTATAATATAGGTTTATTAGTGTATTTATTAACAACATATAACGCCTCCTGTGTGCACCCATCTGCTGTTTGAACAGACACTGTAGTAAAATGCACTTTTAATGATGTAAAATACGTATGTCTTCATAGGAGTTAATAAGTTATAATTGCTGATCATTACTGTACTTTAATAATCACTTGAAAATATTCTTATCGCTGCATATAACCACATTATAGTGCATGTTATAAACCATTTATTAAATGTTTATATACTGCTTATGAATGCAAAATAGGAGGATTTAAAGTAAATTAAGATTAGGCTTTATGGGCACAACTTTATTGCGTGTGCTTCCCTGTTGACAGTGTTTATTGGAGCTGCCTGTTTGGGAGCACAATGCAGCTTTATAGCTTTTAACAAATGTTTATTCTCGGCGTTATCTGTGGTGAGAGGGTTCGGGAGCCACACTGCTGCAGGACTCCTATAGTGATATATATTTACACGTACATTTGTACTCGTGTGTGTCAGGTGGCTAAGAGCCATGGAGGTCCTGGAGCCCAGAAGCAGGTGGCCTACCTGTGGGCTCGGAGCCTGGGAGGAGAGGCGGCCGTCAAGCTGCTCAACAAGTTCGGCCTCCTGGAATACGGCATTGAGTTTGCTTCAAATAACTTGTGAGCTGCACCGCAACACGTTGTCACAACATACGCTGTGATTCATTTTCATATATCACATCCTGAGTCATATGTATAAGACCATTCCTGCCAATGTGATGGAAAAAAAAAAGATAATAATAACTTAGTATGGCAAATAATGGTTTACTATGGCAAAATAAAGAGTTAGTATGGCAAAATAATGAGTTAGTATGGCAAAATAATGAGTTAGTATGGTAAAATAATGAGATAGTATGGCAAAATAAAGAGTTAGTATGGCAAAATAATGGGTTAGTATGGCAAAATAATGGGTTAGTATGGCAAAATAAAGAGTTTGTATGGCAAAATAATGGGTTAGTATGGCAAAGTAATGAGTTAGTATGGCAAAATCATGGGTTAGTATGGTAAAATAATGGGTTAGTATGGCAAAATAAAGAGTTTGTATGGCAAAATAATGGGTTAGTATGGTAAAATGATGAGATAGTATGGCAAAATAAAGAGTTTGTATGGCAAAATAATGGGTTAGTATGGCAAAATAATGAGTTAGTATGGCAAAATAATGGGTTAGTATGGCAAAATAAAGAGTTTGTATGGCAAAATAATAACTTAGTATGGCAAAATAAAGAGTTTGTTTGGCAAAATAATGAGTTGGTGTCTCAAAAATAATTACTGTTGAGAAAGTTTCTCATTATGTCGCGATACTAAGTCATTCGTTTGAGATAAGTCATTATTCTGAGACAACAAGTCATTATTTTGAGATACTTAGTCATTATTTTTGTCCCCTTCTGTGAAGCTTCTGGAATAAATAAAGTATATCAGGGAGGAATTGTAGCTTAAATCTGAAGCAGAAGGTGTTTCTTCAGGATGACTACCTGCTGGCTTTAATAAGCTCACACTGAGTACTTTCCTAAATTAATATTTGATCCTACATTCAGGGATTGTTTTGTAAAACCTGACTTGATTTCTTCTGCTTTTTATTTACTCCCCAGCTCGTTCGACTTTGCCTTTGATTTGGCTCGTCTTTCGAGTAAGGAAAAGATTCCCGAGATCCACCTGAAACACGCCATATACCTGGAAGATGAGGTGAATCTGTCACAGTCACACACACACCTGCTGTACACACTCTACTTCTATATCATATGCATGACCAAAACCACCTCCAAAAAGCATATAAATACCTGCAGTGGGTGGTTGCTGTAGTGAAAGTTGGGCAGAATTTTACATATTTACATATTAAACAGTTTTCTCACGGGAAAATACTTTTTTTTTTTGAGAGTCTGGGATCATATTTTACAAATAGGCCAACATACTCCTCTTGTTTTCAGTCCTGTAAATGTGATCATTCGTAAATAGTCCATCATTCATTTCTGCCCCTGTCACTGAGAGTGTTCTAGACTGCTGTCGAGTACAGCACCAGTGCTGATCCTGATATTCTCTCACTGTTTTATCTTCCAGGGCAAGTTTACTGAGGCCGAGTTTGAGTTCATCAAAGCTGGAAAACCCAAAGAAGCCGTGTTCATGTGAGTACATTTGGCTCGTTGGTCGTGTCAGCTGATCAGGAGTTGTTTTACATTTATATCTATATATATTGCAGATCAGTGGTGAAATGCAACTAAGTACATTTACTCAAGTACTGTACTAATATACACATTTGTTGTCCATTTTATGTTACTTTATACTACATTTTAGAGGGAAATACTACCCATTTTTACACATAGTATTTTAGCTTCTTCTAGAAACTTTTTTGAAAGAAGTTATTTTGGGCATGTTTGTGTGATCCGCTCCAGGTATGTCCACAACAAGGACTGGGCCAGTGCGCAGCGGGTTGCCGAGGGCCACGATCCAGAGAGCGTGTCTGAGGTTCTGGTCGGCCAAGCCAAGTTCTGCTTTGAACAGAAAGATTTCCAGAAGGCTGAAGCCTTCCTGCTCCGAGCCCAGAGACCCGAACTCGCTGTTAAATATTACAAGGTAACAGTAAGAGCCAATCTGGCTTCAGAAAAAAAAAGGAAATATCATTTCTTTATTCTACTGACATTTTACTAATCCAAATACGCTGACTTTTTAAAAGTGTTGTTTTCTGTTGATCAGGATGCAGACATGTGGAGCGATGCCATGCGCATCTGTAAGGAGTATCTCCCCAACAAGCTCTCCGTGCTGCAAGAGGAGTACGAGATGGAGACCTCCAAGAAGGGAAGCGGGTGAGGCTAAGACCAAAAACCAAAAAGTGAAATCAATCTCATTCCTTGTAACGGTCCTTTTACTTCATCGTTGTCTAGAGAGTCTTAAAAAGGTGATTTAATTTGTCCTCATTTGCTTTTTGTCCCCGCATAACACCGTGAAATCTCGTTATAGTTAAAACAGCAGCAGCAGCAGATGCTAAAAGCCTCGTTAACATGACTCATAATTACAGATCGGAGGTTTGGTATTTGTGGGACATTATCTTAAGAGTTTGTATTAGATGTTGTTGACCTGTTATGTTATTAAGAAACCCCTTAAAAGCCAGAGGGAAACCACAAAACCCACTATGAACATTTCACAGGCCGCTCTCCCCATTCACCCACCAGTATAATCTATTCACAAAGAGGCAGTTTGATGCTTTATTAAAACACAGCTCATGTATTATCCCAAATTGAAAGTACCAACAAGGAATAGCTCGTTAGCCGGCAGACCAGCAGCACGCAGCTCTTATCCTCCTCCCGCCGCGTCTCCCTCTTTAATGACTTGTGGGAGAAAAACATCAAAAGTTACCAATGGAAACGAGCGAGGAAGTGAGAGTTAAAGTGAGAAAACACTGAATTATTCCTGCGGAGTTTACAGCTCGGGCTCCAGATGAGAGACGAGGCTTCCCATCTCTCACAGGCATGTGCACGCCGTGGTCGGATAGTTTTGACGGCTTTTCCTTAAATGTAATGAAAAGAAAGGCAATGAAAAAAGACAGAGATCAAGAACAAGAAAGATAAAGGAAAAAAAAATCAATATTCTACGTGATAAAAAAAAATGTGGACGTGATTTCTGAGAGTCATGTGCTATGATGATTTGAAAAACTGCGGTGTACATTAAAAATAATCCTGCCTCTTAAAACAACTTGGCCCGCTTGAACGTTTTATCTTTATTAACGTTTTCCGTTTCCAGCCGTTCTTCTTCATTTCTTGTTGCTCTTCAATCTTGAAATGACGAGACGATGTTTCGCTCGCTGTATGCAAATACGAGAACACTGAGAATGAGTTACGATCTTGAAGATCTCCGTTTCCTTCTCTTTGGCGCCGCCTCTGGTGATAAGCGGCGATTGCAGGTGTGTTTTTGGATCTCACTTCCCAGAGAGCGCCACTTTAGATTGTTATGCTCTAGGCTCAATCACCATTGTCACATCACATTTATTTAAAAATGAAAATCTCAGAGATTATTACTTAAATTATTGCGCGAAATTAACTTTTTTTTGTTGCTAATTAGCCCAGATGTCAAGAGTCTTATCATTCAGGGTTTTCTCATATTTATTTGTGAATTTAATGTTCAAAGGAAATTAATTAGTGTGTGACCGTGTGTGTGTTTGCTTGGTGTGTCAGGGGTGTGGAGGGTCTGCTGGAGCAGGCCAAGGAGTGGGAGCAGTCGGGTGAACACTCCCGGGCCGTGGAGTGTTACCTGAAGGTGAAGGACGACTCAAACTCGGCCCTGATGGAGAAGTGCTGGATGAAGGTAAAAGATGGCCTCCCTTTTCCTTTATTGCCATAAAGGGCTGAGGATTAATGGCCGAGTACTTTGATATTCCATTAATCGTTTAAGGCGGTGGTTCTCAACCTGAGGGGTAAAGCGGAGTCAGGTCATTCACGCGGCAAGAAAAAAACAAAACATTTATGCTACAGAAAAAAATATATTCACAGTCTGGTTCCTACGAATACATGAGACATGGAGGGGGAAAAACGGAAGGCTGAAAAAAATTAAATGTACTTTTGTGAGATCTCACAAAACCTTTTAATTTCGGGTTCCTGTGACAGCTACAGTAGCTTGGAAAATAGCGATATGAGGAACTGAATTTGATGAATTTACTATTTATAAAACTGCAAATGAGACAAGAATTAGTGCATGTATGAGTGCATGTATGAGTGCATGTATTATTACGACATGGGTGTCGCTGCATCTAATCTGAAATGTATCTTGTGTGTAATTAGGGTTTGGGTTGCCTCCCCAAATAGTAAACAAAAACAATAAAATGAGTGCACAGGCGGGGGCAGTGAAACAGACACATTTCACCAATCAGCTTTCACATTGTAGTGGATGGATGATAGAGGTAGAAGTATAATGGCAGCCAACGTGACGGTGGAGGAAGGGTAAAGGTCACAGTGTCACCAGCATCAATAGGTTTCCTTTCCGGGCATTCACAGCTAATATAGCGCGTTATTGATTAAAGTGCGATGGAGATCAGATCGTTGGAAATTTGAATGGTTTGGTCTGATGGTGTCGCTAAAAAGAAAAGGTCACGGGGTCTCAGAGATCAATAGTTCTTTTTTTCCTTTTGGGAGTTTGATTAACCAGCGGGAGGGAAAAGAAAGACAAATCGTGAAAGCTCATTTGAGAATCGAGCGTCGTCCTGCTGGTGTTCGAGGTCGGGGTCAGAGGGTCAGCAGAATCGATGCGTGGCTTCCTGTAGAAAGTCTGAATACGCACGTTTGGATTTTATTCCAATTAACCTCTGCGCCTCTCCTGAGCTGCCGAAACATCTGAAGACTACAGTATTTGTGCAGACGTTATGCATATTATGTCAACTGGTACTGAAGTATGAAGTAAGTATTAAGCAATAAAAGCTGACATTGGTTGAGTTCATTTGACAATGACAGGGATTTGAATTTTCAGAAGTGAAGGCTGCAACAATTAGTTGATTACATGATTAGAGGCTCAACAGAAAAATTACATTAATTGCAACGCTGATTATTAAATAATCAGTTTCAGTTGTTTAATCAATTTAAATATTTAAAATTTTATTTTAATTTTCAATTTTAATATTTTAAACTTAACATGAAAAATGAACCCAATTCTCAAAATATTCTTCAACTTTCAAAAAATGACCTAAATTATTTTAACAAAATTTTCAAAAATCTAAATTATCGAAAAAAATCTTCCATTGGAAAAAAAAAAAAAAAATGAATTACGTTTTTTTTTTTTTTTTAAACTTTGATTTTGAAAAAAAGATCTCAACCTTCAAAACAAATTTTAGATTTTGAAGAAAAATTATCGAAAAATGCCATACATTTTCAAAAAACCTTGCATTTTTTTTAAAATAAACAAAATTTTGAAAAAAAAATTTGTTCATTTTTTTAAAGATAAATGAAGCACATTTTACATTTTCATTATATTGATATTCCTAAATATCTTCACACCTCATAACCCAATAATATTATGGGTTAAAATTAATAATTTTACGTCAGTCTGTCTTTGGAAATCCAACTCTGCTCGACAAAGACCTGTGTGTGTGTGTGTGTGTGTGTGTGTGTGTGTGTGTGTGTGTGTGT
>CALSCE010010644.1:2115375-2133257 GCA_943593645.1 Bovichtus variegatus
TTTTTGATTTCAAAATAAACTACAGTGTGTGTGTTCATGGTAATGAAGGAACATGTCACCCAGTGCAACAGTGAGGCTCACTGACGTGTGTTTAATAGTTTTTGGACAAGAATGGAGCTCTGTGTATATATTGTTTTCATTATGACGACTCACAAACCTCTCGCTGACACGTCCTCCGTCAGTTTCATTCCTCCTGCGTCATCTATCTTTCTCTCAGGATGGCCTCGCTGAATTAAAGCCAAAGCTTTCTGTCAGATTTGAACAGCTGTGATGATACTTTCAGTGAGAGCGACTGTTTAATGTCTGACATTCGCTGTTTATCCTCTGTGTGAGTTTCGAAGCCGGTATCTCTGGCAATGCCTTTATTGTGTGTGTCATATGGAATGTATTTAGTCTAATAAAGTTCAAATAAAAGATAGTTTTCAAGCATTTTCCAAGTGCTGCTTTTAATCACTTTTTATTGGGTCGCTTTTGCATATTTTGTAATGTTTGTACAAATGTTACCACAGTTGTTTGTATGTTAAACTTAAGTGATCATTTATAAGTCTTAATTCTTTTACATTGAACCCAGTAAGAAAAAAAATGTATATATATTTTTCTGTGCACTCGGGGAAACTCATTTAATTCCCTCAACGTAGTTATTTATACCATAGAACTAAAAAAAAAAAAAAAAAACTATCAGTTAGACTACACACAAAAATCACACAGAAAATGTTTTTTTTAATCTTTTTATTGACAAACAACATTACAGAACATACGCAACATACCAAACAAATATTTTTTACATTTTTTTTTGCTTGTCTTGTGCCACAAAACAAGAACAATTCAGTCGTGCTAGCAGCTCTGCGAGGCTGCACTTAGCCACAGCGGTGCGTTGAGCTAAATGCTAACATCAGCGTGCTCGCCATAAAAAACGCTCACATGCTGATGTTGTTCGCCATCTTAGTTAAGTCTGTTAATATTAACTAATGTCATTAGTTGTGCACGTATATGGACTAAATTTTCACGCTGGTTTATGGGAATCAGCAGTAAATGTTTAAAAATTCATTCTAGATGGAAAGTTTCAAGACATTTTACGGCAATAAAAAAAAAAGTATTTATAAAACCACCCGAAACTTTTAGATTCAAGCTTTGGATCCAATTTATAATTGTGTAGTACAAATGCAATGAGAGTAGTCTACTGCACAAATTGAACATAAAAACTAATTACGACACGTTATTTTATAAAATTCGCAAAACAAGTTTGAGGAGTTCAAAGACAAATCTGAAAAAAGAAACATGTAACATGAAGTGCTGCCGTTTAAACTCACTGTGGTTGTATTGTACTGTTTCTACTGTGTATGTACATTACAGTACCTACTCTCTTTCTATATATATATATATATATATATATGTATACCGGCTCTTTTCCCAGCAGAGGTACAGTACATCCACGATCAATATAAAAGCCTGTGTGTTTGGGGAAAATGCATTAGTAAGTGATAACTGAGGAGGTTTCCTGCTCTGCTGCTCGCTCCTTGTCTCATACGTTGCTCATCCTAGAATAGACATTTTACTGAAGTCAGCCCACGTATGAGTGTTTTACATCCACATTCACATCACTGCAGACATTTTGAGACATCTGTCGCAAGAGAACATGCTAAAATACAGTTATTTCATGAGGAGGAAAGTGAGAAGTATGATCTCAGGGACTCAATTTTTTATTTTATATTCCAAAAAATGTGCATTTTTTTGTGAAGGATTCATCAAGTTAAAGGCAAAGAATATCCCACAGTCTCCCATTTTGTTTGTAATGTCACTCTTTTATTGTCTTTTTGAGTATTTGCTGGCTCTGTGTATCAAAAGCATAGTCTCAAAGAATTTACAGTTTGTTAATCATCAGCTCGTAGAACTGAGGCAAAGCGGGCGACATATTTATGTGATTTAATTATTGGTGTTTGTTTTACTTTGAAAGCTCTTGCCGTGCTCGTACTGTTTTCTGCTGTACTCCGTTGTTACTGCACGTCAGGCAGTCCTGAGAGCCTGAAGACTGCAAATAAAAGAGGATTTCTTGTGATTTAGGAGGCTGATCGGGGGAAGGGTGACGCAAGTGAGATGCAACGGAGCAGAAACACACACAGCGATGGTGGTGAAGGAGGAAGAGGAATGAAGCAACATTTGATGCTGTTACACAGAGAAACTGTATTTCTTCGCCTGTTTTTAGGAATAAGAGGAGTTTTGAGTTACTAAAGGAGGCTCAGATTCATGTATGTTGACTGTCTTTATGATAAAAGGCAGTAAACTAAACTGCATTCAGAAGATTTAAAACTTTAGGGATCACTGTAGATGAACTTTACATCAAAAACAAATAGTGCATAAAGCTTTTGTCCTACATTCGTAATTATTTGATATTACAGTGAAGAATTATGTCAAATTATCTATCAGCTGAACAAGCAGAGTTTTGTTTGAGATGCTGCAATTAAATTTTGGGATTAAACTCTACAGCATCTATCTGCAATGGCAAGATATTTTACTGAAGTAAAAGCAGCAACATTACACTGTAAAAATACTGCATTCATTATGTTACTTGAGTGAAAGTATAAAAGTATTAGCAAAAAAAATTAAAGCAGCAGAATGGCCACAGTCATATTCTATGTTATCCATTTAATATTATTACAAAATTACTATTCATTACATTTTTTTATTTGGCCTTTATTTAACCAGGTTTGTCCCAAAAAGTCTTAATATTTTATTAACTGTACATAATAATGTACTATAATTCTCAAAATCTCCAAGACACGTTGAAAAAATTTGCTCCCAAGACTCAAATTTCTTATAGAAATTTAAAAAAAAAGAAAAAACTATATATTCTGAGAGAGGAGTTTTTAGAAGGAATGCACCGTTTTAGGGGATTTATTTTAGCACCATCTAGTGGCCACTAGTGGTCATTAGTGGTACTGCACTTGGCTCATCTCAGATACAAAAAAGCCCAGAAATCTGCCATCTTTATTGAAGAAAAGCCTTGTTGGTGATTTCTAAATGTCCTGGTGTTTTTAGTCATTTTAAAGCTGAGAGTTGTGGCTCTTCACCACTAGAGGCAGCCTCTCTCTGCTCACTGAGGTCAGGGTTGATTTTCAGGCCACTCTCTTGGCATTCACCGCGTGCCTTAATTGTATGGACATTTAAATCAAGGTCCGCTGTGAACACGAGGAGAGACGACCCATCAGTTCCCCCTCACGTGTCCTGATCTCTCTTACTATTTCACTCTCAGATACTTTGTCGAATTCGGTTCAGTTTTCGTACATTTTTTCTTCTGCTTTTTTTTTTTTTTTTTTTGCCATTTTGTTCTGCTCCAGTTTGTCACATTTTTTTTCTATCAACCAATTTCCCTCAATCCCATTTTTTTCCACCCCATTTTCTTCCAACGCTCCTCAATCCCACTTTATCCCTTCATACCTCTGTGTTCAGCTTCACTTGGCTTTGTTCACTTAATCCCTCACAACACTTTTCTCAACCTTCAATATGTTGTTTCTTTTGTGTTTATTATCAAAAAAAAAAAAAAAATGTTTCAAACCTAATAACATAATAAATAACAAACCACTTATTGGACATCTCTTATGGGCTCATGCAGCCTGCATTTACTGACTTTACTAAATATAAATATATATTATCACTATTTGGGTCAAATATAATGATTATGGTTATACTAATGTATGAATGTTGACTATACTGAATACACTGGTTATTCATCATATTTATAAAATGCAAACAGACCATTATAATTATACAAAAATATGTCCATCATGTATTCTGACTACACCAAGGAGTTATACTGACTAAGGCATTTATAATGACATTGATGCTGATTATGCATTATTGTTATTATACTGACTATTACTTACAGTACATTATGTATTAAGCTGCTCCGGCCCTCCTCTATGTTTTTTATTTATTTATTCTGCAGTGCTCTGTCTCCTCCTGCAGTCCAAAGACAGACACGCAGCTCAGGAGAGTTTAAGATGCTATAACGGTCCATAGGTATGAGTGTGTGTGTGTGTGTGTGTGTGTCTGTGTGTGTGAGAGAGAGTAGGATAAACTGTTCAAATGTCCTGCTGACCTCCACACAACAGGCCACATGCTGGGCCAGTTTCCAGCCAATGACGGTTGACAATACTAGCATTTACACCGGCCACATTGACTTTTTAAAGATTAAATTCTTACCACGGTGACTTGCGAGGGTAATATCAGCATTTTTGCATGTTTAGAATATGCAAATGAATTTGTTTTTGCACCGTCCACACAGCCTCTGATATACATTTTTTTTCACTTTGGTTTGAAATCTTTTTTCATGGATTTAAGGCTATGGTTTTTTTTGGCTTTTTTTTTTTTTTTTTTTTTTTGTTTTTGGGGGGGGGGGGCTTTTTAAACCCTTAAAAAGCAAAATAATGTATACTTGCCATCTAATTGCACAGATTAGAGTCAGGTTAAAGTTGATTTGTGAGCGATTCAACCAAATTGGGATTTATCTTTCTTCTCAGATTGCTGCATTTGAAGGATTTCCATAGAACTGAAGAGGTAACTGCGTCCAATAGAAAAAAAGATTGTATTATTTTGTATGTCAGAAATCCTAAATGATCCCTTAAATCTTGCAAACACTGCATATCACACAATAATGCAATTTCAACTCCAGTAAAAGCAGACAAGGTGTTCATTGGAGATGCATTGCCTGAGAGAAGTCTCTGCAAAAGTGATTTTCATAGTGAAATGAGTAGAAACAAATAGTGCCTTCCTGCAAAAAAAAAAAAAAAAAAAAATAAAAAAGCATGTAGAGGAAAAAGAATCAAAAGTAAGGAAAAAATTTCAAGAATTAAAGACGGCAAAAAAAAAAAAAACACAAAAAAAAAAACATGGTATGGTCCTTTAAGCGGCACTGCGGACCATTAAAGCAATATCCTCCATTATCCAGCAGCAGCATCCATAATGCACGTTCTTATACACCACTGCATTAATGACACAGCTGCAGGGGAGGAAGCTGCTGCTGCTGCGATTTTACCCCTCATCCCACATGAGCACACAACCCTGACAGCTCCAGGAAGCATCATGTCATGGAGCATTTTTATTTTTATTTGGTTTGCTGCAGATGGAGCAGAAGCATCTGCGCTGCTCAACGGCTCTCCGGCAGAGCAGAGGACCCATCTGCAGCTTCATTAACCGCTGAAATGCTAATGACCCAGATAGCTCATGTAGGCTAAAATGCAGGGGGGGGGGGGGGGGGGGGGGAGAGACTGCCTTTGTGGGGGTCGGGCGTGTGTAATAGAGCCTAAAAATTATACAATACTCGAGTACACAGAATGTCTTAAAATGCCTCAAATTATAATGAATATTTCTGTGAGAACACACATTACATCATACTAAATGATAAATAATACGGTTGTAGTGTCTTATATAGTTAGAACACCATAATTACTGCCATTGGAGTAAAAAAATCACACATGCATTTCGTGTGTGTGTGTGTGTGTCGCTCATATTTCAGAAAAGAGAGAGAAATAAGAAGTTCCGCAGAGCACGACACACACTGCGGCTGCTGCAGGAGCGGATTTAGCGCAGATGAAAGGAGCTGATGGAGGTTTAAAAAGCACAAGGCCTCAAAAAAAAGAAATATTGAATTAATGTTAATAAACGTTGTACAAATGTGTGGATAAAACCGAACAACAATACCTTTCAGCGGCAGGGTGCAGGATACATGTCGCAGCTTTCTATTTTTTTTTTTTTTTTTTTTTTTTTTTTTTTTTTACCATCATCGGATATTTAGTGAGATTTAATGCAGCCAAGACCTCCATAAAGCACCCCGATGCGGGAGGTTCTGTTCGTCCGGCGATAGAACGCTTTAACCCGGCTTGATTTGCGTGCGCCGCCCGGTCCGTGGTGCTCTCCTCTGGAGGTCCATGCAGGGATGCTGAGGATGCGGAGGATGCGGCGGGATGTTGCGGGGGATGCGGAGGTCGGACCGTCCTTCTTCTGCAGCTGAATTGAAAAAACACGATTGTTTTTTTTGTTTTGTTTTTTTCTCTGCAGAAGAACTGTTCAAGCACAAATAGTCCAAACCCAGAAGTATACCGGAGCCAATATCCTAAGCCCTCAAAAACCAGGTTTTGTGTGTGCTGGGTGCAGTCAGGAGCTGGATACAGTAGCTGAATGGAAGGATGCAGGGAGAGAAGTTGGGCGCAGTCAGAGGGAGAGAGGAGAGAGGAGAAGGGGAGGGGGTGGTCCTCCTCTGAAAGAGAGGGAGTCACATCCTCAGCTTCCAGCTCGGTCCTCTCTCTCTCTCTCTCTCTCTCTGAGGATGGAAGCAGGAAAGAAAGAGTGAGAGCATCTGCCTCAGCAAGCAAACCAAGGGAAACATCCATCTGTGAGCGAAACTGCCGTTAATACTGAGATTTAATTTACGGGAAACAACATATTCTTCAAAGCAGCAGATAGATCTAGATAAAGAAAAAACTGCTTCATTACCAAAAGTATGTACATCCCTGAAAATTAAACCCAAATGTAATTCTGCTGTTAGAAACCATATAATCTATATGCAATTAGACCAGTGGTGCAGAAAGTATTCAGATCTTTTACTGAAGTAAAAGTACAAATGCCACAAGTAAAAGTCCTGCATTTCTTACGTGAAAGAATGTAAGTATAATCAGGAAAATGTATTTAAAGGATTAAAAGTAAAAGTACACAGTGACATTTGAGAGGCTGGAAATATATATATTTTTATATGAAGAATTATTGAAATGTAATGTAATTTGATTTATTTCGGCTGTACTTGTAACCTTATTGTTGAGTAATTCATTCATAATATATCATCATATTTTATAAACTTTATATGTTTTGTGCGCAAAAATCTTAATTTGTAAAGTATGTAAAGCCGTCAGTAAATATAGTGGAGAAAAACACAAGTACCTCAAAGTTACACTTAAGTTCAGTGTTTGAGTAAATGCACTTTAATTTAATTGTGACAAATTTATTGTAGTGGGGTAGAAATATAACGTTTTTGGTTATAATACCTGTAGCCTATGACAATTTTAAATAGAAACCTTTATGCATATAAATAAATTCCTTAATTAAAGCCCATTTCTGCCACATTTGCATCTACATTAAATACTGTGAAGAACCACATTAAGATAATAGAAATGTAACAGTTCCTTGAGTTTCCAATAACCTGAGTTTTGTTTGATAATCATGATTATTATCTGGAAGAATGTGCAGTTACTTACAGGAAACATCACAAAAAGGAAGAAGGAAATAGGAGGAATTCGGTTTTGATTGTGTCACACATGATGATAGAGTCACAAGTTAGGACACGGACGTTCAAAGATCTGTGTTTTTCCATTAACTTCTCTCCATGTTGTTGTGTGTATACAGCTCACAGCACTTTGCACCACAGTGTAATAGTCTTAGTGTGTTAATAAAGTTATGCTTGATTATGAGCCTATTAACTTATAATAATAAGACTTTACATCACAGCGTAGTGCCTCAAACTGATTATAAGGAAAATATTGTGATGGGGATTGTGGGTCTAACTTACTATCTCTGAGACATTAGAGAAAATAACTTTACATATATTAAATTCAATAAATTAACCAATTTTCCACATTGAAAAAGTCAACTCAGCGAGGATTGGGGGATAAGTTAACAATATTTTAAGGGCAAACCAATTAAATAACAGCCACATGTAGCACCAATGTGACAGAAACAAAGCTCACATGCCTGCGTTTTATACAAAACAGCTGGAAAATGTCTAAGGTATTATTTTGCAGCACAGCTGTTAGAAAGGTTTGCTACAATACCAAACTCCATTCATAATTCTAAGAAGTTTGTGTTATTTTACCTATTGGTGATGGTACACATGTTCAAAATGCACATGTCAATACTTTTTTATAAATAACGAGGTTATCTGGTAAACTCGGCGCACATGTGATGTCAATTGAATAGTTGAAAGAAGACGTAGAAGAGTAAAAAGTTCGGAATTTCTGCAGATAATTACTGCCTACATTCAACATTTGTGCAGAAATTGAGATTTGCTCTTGAGTGACACATGCTTATACATCATGTTATTAGTTTAAATGTCATTTATTCAGGCACGCCGTGTTGTTTACGGTCAGTGTTGTGTAACACGTGGCCACATTGGCATTACACAAGCCTGCTCCCGTTAGGTAAGATCGCTGTTATGTAGCTTAGCTAAGTGAGCTAGCCCTCAGCGCGTGCAGCAGGAGTGTGTCAGTGCCAGTGGTGGTTCAATGGTCTCGTCCTCCAGACTCCGGCTTGTTTGGCGTCATTTTGTCAACAGTGGGATGGGAGAGATGGCCTCTAAAGCCCAGATGCCGACTCCAGAGACAGCACTGCCCGGCCGGACTGACGGCATGAAGGTCTCAGGTAAGCTAACATAGCTTTAGCATGTTAGCTTCCGTAACATACGTGACATAACTCTTACGAAAAACAAACGTTATGTCGCGAGCCAAAGCGATACGTTTGCTGGTTGTTGTTGTGTATTCTGCTCATCTTCGGGGTAACATTTGTTGTTGTCTTCCGCACACGATGGGAACTAAAGACGTAATTTAGTTTCTTAATTAGTAGCTAAGATGCTCAATAACTTTCTGAAGCTAATTTAGCTGTTAGCACCTGCTGCTACTATTGCGCATGCGCACATCTGCCTTTTGAGCACTATGACTATTGACTTATACTTTGTGAAAAAACACTACATGTATGTAAATATATGAGAATAACCCTGATATTTTTATTTATCTACTTAAGAATTGTTTTTATACTCTTTTGACTCCACTCTACTTACTACAGTGTTATATAACAGATCTAACAGTGGTAGAAGAAATACTCAAACATTTTACATAATTAAAAGTATTAATAGCATAGTGTAGAAATCCTCTGTTTCAGTCCAGATGTCAACAAGCATACAGGAATGTTTTATTACTATTTTTCTATAGATCTCACAAATTTTCTTGCAGTTTAAATGTTCTAAATGCTATTGAAGTGGTTATTACCCTGATGATAAGAATCACAAATAATGAGGCAACATTGAATACTTTGGAATTATATTGTTAGAAAATATTTGCATTTGTACTGGTGCTGTACAAAGCGAATATTAGTAAAAATGTTTCCCCCGTGTATATTATTGTTGGTCATATCAGAGGTATTCTAATTACAAGTTTCTGACATGTAAACAGCGTTAAAGTTGAAGTCTTAATTACCTCTATATTCTATATAGTCTAATGTATTTAAACCCAAATGAAATGCTAATAGTGATTTTCTTCAATGCACAGTATTTTTGAATCCTCACACGATGACGTACTCTGCAATCAAACGGCCTTCTTGAGTAGACTGATGAGAACGCTCGCAAGCAGTAAACATGGAAATCAGCAATCATGGAAAATATGAGGATAATCACATAAAACAATCAAAATCAATATACAAAGCAGAATTGAAAAACATAACTCACTCGTCGGACTTATATCAGGGAACTCTTTACACTAAAATTCACTATAACTTGTTTTATTAGTTTGTTTATATAATTTAGAATATTGTAAAATAATGAGACCACAATACATTTCACTGAAAGTCCTTTAGAAAATGACATTATATCATAAGATATTAGCAGCTTCAATTTCTAAACATCAGTATTGCCTCTTAATATTCCTTACATCTGTTGATTAATTTGTTTATTCTAAACCATAATTGTCACTCGAACGTGAATATGGCTTAAACAAAAGTGTGTTGTGTGAGATAGGGAGTTTTTTTTTTGTGTGTACAAACAGACCGACAGCAGCACCAAGTTGGCAGTCGGGGCAGTTGGCACCAACCTGCCCCCTCTTCACTACAAGTGAGGGCGCTGAGTCTTGGCACATGATGAATAGATCTGCACTGGCACTGAACAAAAGACACACATACACACACACACACACACACACTCACCACCCTCTAACATTAAAAAGAGAAAGATGACAGTAATAAGTAGGAAGTGTAAAGGTTGCGTGGAGAAGATATTGACTCGTGGTATTTGAGTTTAGTGTTAAAGAGACAGCGAAATGGGAAGATGGGAGGAGTACAGAGTCAAATGTTTGTTTTAAATCTTGTTTGGATTGATTTACCCAAAATGTGTTCAGTATTTTTGGGGAGCGGGACTGGAGGGGGTTGGACGGGGTTGGAAGGGGGAAGGAGGATGTGGGTTAGGAGGGCGGGGGTCCACCGCGAAAAGGAAGATTGGGATGGATGGATGGATGGAAAGGTTCAGACGGAGTGGCAGACATGCTGGAGCGTCGCCAACGCTTCTCGGGAACGCTGCCACAATCGAGAGAGACGAAGAAAGAGAGAGGGAAGGAAAAGCCATGCCTGCAGTGGAGAGACTTGGCAGGGCTTCCCCTCCTTTGTCTGTCTGGCTCAGGGCTGCAGCGCCAGAGGAAATCAAGAACTGTCCAGGCGTGGTGGTGGTGGTGGTGGAGGTGGTGGTGGTGGAGGTGGTGGATGGGGACAAGCTCTGCCTCGGCTCCGAAACAAGACACGACAGAGAAAAGTACTTTCAAACGACCGAAAAACTCAGCTTCTGAAAAGGCTATGGAAACCAAAAAAAACAAAACAAGCGATTTTCTCTTTTTGAACGATATTCGCCGTTGGAGCCATCGGACCCGACCAGGAGACAAACCACAATGTCCGATAAGTCGACCTGTAATTTTAATGGCGGCAAAGTATTTGTATTTTTCTTTTTTTTTTCTTTTGAAGAGCCAAACAACCTCCCTGAACTGGACAAAAACCGGGTGTTTGACCTCAAAAAGTAGCAGCCAGAAGGCCAACGCTGCGCCGAGCAAGAGGTTTGTGTGTGAATGCTTGTTCAACGCCTTTGACCAAATCAACCGGAATACAATCAAAGTGTTTTGGTGAAATGGTATCATGTCGATTTAACCGTGACACATTAATATACGCGTTTAAAAACGACGTGTTTTTTGTTTGTTAATGTGATCAATAGTTTTTTTCTGGAAACTGACAGAGGATATGAAGCAGGCCAAGCCCGGCCAGAAGCCTTTTAACTAAAGACCAAAGCAGGTGTTTCCACATTGTTTGACCTCGTGAATATCTTTACGCAGCTGACTTGGTTGATCTTGAATGAGTGTGTTTGGATTTAAGATTCCCAACCGGTGCAAACGGGATGATAGATTCGACTGAAAGGTTATTCTTCACCTATTTCACTCCAACAAGGTCCATTCGGTAGATGATCTGGAGCTTTTGATCGCATCACATGATCTTCATCAGCAGGTGCAGTTTGCTCAGTTGTCATTGAATTGTATGGGTTAATATTTCCACCAGAGACGTCTTTAGAAAGGAGACTGCACACTCGAGTGTCAATTTCCTGTATCTGTCACGTGGGTTTCACCAAGGACACGCCCCTTTAGGAGGCGAGCGGCAGGTCTGACTCTTAACTCCAACGGGAGAAGTGAACGTGAGCACAGATTCTAGTAAATATATAAAAAGTAAATATCGGACCCATTTTCTTTATACAAGCCACTTATCTTTCTGCCACTAAAATGGCATTTTTCAGACAAAACAAATAAGGAGAAAATTAACTTTGTTCCAGAGCAAATCGTCCGATGTGTCTCAGCAACACACTCGTGTCGAAATCTTAAGCTAACGTTTGCTAACGGCCCAGCTAACTACTTGTCGTAATGTTAGCATGTTTGTCAGCGGTGTAAATATCTGATGTTGGCAAAAATAAAATGTAAATGCATAAGACGACGGCCACTTAGGAGACAGGAAGTGTGAACCATTTCATCCCATTGGCGCCGATTTTATAATGCTTATAGAACATCTTTGTTTCCACTTGAGGTTTCACCCCAGACCACTCCCAGCTTTACTGATGATAGGAAGGTGCAGCTCTGTTGCACCTGTAACCACCTGTAACAGTGTTCACCTGTACATCCCTGCAGCAAGGTGAGAAGTTAACTCACTAGAGGTCAACGAAAACAACATTTTCAGTGGGTGTTTAGTTTCTCGTTGAGGAGTTTTCTCTCTCCATGTTGGCAAAATAGTTGAGATTGAAAGTTCGTTCTTGGTCTTTGAAACAGTGGATAATATAATTCTCCCAACAAGGTTTGTAGTAGCTGTTCTGGAGCGTTGGATTGTAGATCATAGAGCATAAATAACAATCTATATTTGACATCCTGTGATAGTTTGTTATTTCAGAAATGCTTCAGTCATGTAACTTTTTCAACGGTCTTGATATTGGACACACGAGTGGTGATAAAAGTCATGAACACGCATTAATTCTAAGAAAAAATACTTTTTTATTGTCGATCCGCTGATTATTTTCTCAATTAATCGATTCATTATTTCGTCTATAAAATGTCAGGAAATAATGAAAAATTTCAATCACAAGTTTTTATCCAAAACCCAGACATATTGTGTTTGCTGTCATGTACTGTATGTATAAGAAAAGCAATAAAACATCATATTTCAGATTTTTTTCAGGCATTTTTGCTTGAAAAATGTCTGAGATGGTAATCTATTATCAAAACAGTTTCCAATTCACTTTCTTGCCAACAAATAATCAATTAATCCAAGTGTTTCAGCTCGACTTTTAACCACTTATTGCCAAACGGTCTCAACTTTAACACCAATGACCTGTAAAGACGTGGCTGTTGGTGTTCTTATATAAGATTCAGAGTTTAAATACAAAGTAAGTTATGTCTGAATTAATGAGAATAAAGAGTAGGGCCTGTATGTCCATTTACAAGCCATGGTTGTGTAATAACTGCAGAATAATGTAATAATTACTATGTTTTTGTTGCTACATCAAGCTGATTGTTATTAAAAGTGGTTTGATCTCATGGAGCCTGAAATAAATCACTTTATTTCAGTGGTTAATTACGTCCAATTAAGGCGTTTAAAATCCATTTAAAAATCTAATACTTGTTACTTGTATTCTGATGTTACCTAAACATTATTACCCCGAGCTGACATTTTACTAAACCCCTCTACACGGAAGGGAAAAAGTGAAAACAAAAGCCTAATGAAGAAGTTAATGTCGTCCCCATCACAGCGTAATGCAGATGCATTCAGACATCCAGCAGCTGGTCTTTTTAATTAGCAGGTGTACTTGTGGGTGCAGATCATTATTTTTGCAGCTTGCTGCGTGCCATTTTTACACGGAATATTTGAAATAAATATCAGGGGTGATACTATGCTAATAAGACTGTGATTAACTTTATTTAAAAAGCTAGAAAGTCGTCTCCTGGCACCAGGAGTTCAGTTTGAAGCCAGAAACCCGTTCGCCAGATGTTTTTATTCTCCGCATATGAACAGCTGCAGTCCAACTAGCTGTTAGTTATTTTATCTTTAGTTTTCTTGTTTTCATACTCATTTCTCTATTTAGTTTCTGCACCTGAGAAGCGGAGAAAAAGTAGGAGTGGACTACGATGAACAATATATGGTCTACGTCAGCCAGCTGCAACCGTAAAATCATGCTTTTAGGTTAATGCATGAGTAATAATAATGTAATTGTATAATATATAATAGTATAAAAGTTACAGGGGGCATTTTTCTGCAGTGAGAACTTTTACTTTTAACCCATTTGTGTCCCCAACTGAAATTTAGAATTTCCTTTTGGTGGACGTTTGCTTAAGCACAAATCTTAAGACATTTTTTTTATTAGTCAAATTTATACTATATTTAGTCTTTGGACACATTTTTTAAATATATATTTCATTATATTTTAGGAAACAGTAGTCCTATGTGCCCAAAGACTAAATATAGTGTGGTAAGAAAAAGACTGAATATTTTGTATGAATATAAATAGTTTAAATATATTTGTATTATTGACAAAGACATTTAATAAACACGTAAGAAAAAAATCTTGATTTTTTTTAAAAAAATTTTGTCTAGATAAGAGGGATTTTTCATGTGATCTAAACATTTCAAAGTCGTACCGTTAGATATTTATGTCAGTACCAGATTTGAAGACTTTAAACCAATCAAAACAAATATTGTGGCATTTTTACGTATCGTGCTAAATAAAGTCTTTGGGCATCAATGGCTGTTTAGGTACATTTCCCTGAATATACGTTCATACTTTACGTACGTGACCTTTTCTCTGCAGGACTTTCCCTTGTGTTGTATTCGTACTTTTATCTCAAGTAAAGGATCTGAATACTTCCTCCACGTGTGGTTTCTCAGGTACTCGGGTGCAGATCAGGGGAATCCAGGTGAAGCCGGCGCTGTAAACCCGTATCACCGCGTCCATCGCGTCTCGCGTGCGTGTTAAGCGACATTGTGCAGCGTTATCGGGTTCAGGCGCTCCTCACATCCACAGCCGTTACCACGACAACACAGAGGGATACCATACCAGCGAATGAAAGTGTGTGTGTGTGTGTGTGTGTGTGATTCCATCAGCAGAGCTCTTTGTTGTTTACACTGTGGCCTGATAACCTTGACGGGCGTTTAAAGGGGGAGACTGTGAGAGACGTATAGATCGACACAGCAAGAGGAAGAGAGGCGGAGGAGAAAAGATGGAGGGGAAGAGAAACGAGACAACGGGCTGAGAGGTTAATCGTGTTGTTTTATCAGATTCCATCATCAAAACAACTAAATAATGCTCGGTGTAAACGGGGTAGAAGAAGAACTCGGATAGAAATACCATCGTCCGAAAATACTGGATTCCAATCCAAGTAAAAGTACAATCAGAAAAATGTACTTAAAGTATCAAAAGTAAAAGTACTCCTTATGTAGCATGGCCAACTTGTGTTATATAATTATAGACTATTGTATAATTCTGTTTATTTCACTAACAAATTCATGTAAGAGCATTTTAATGTTGTACTTACGTTGATAAGTAGTATCGTGCTGCATCATTTCAAATAAGCATATCATGCTTTTTAAATAAAAAGTGAGTATAAGTAAGTAATTATATGTGTCACAGAAATGTATTGCAGTGAACGTATAAAGTAACATAGAATGGAAATAACAGTAATTAATATAGGCTGTAATTATTACCTGGGCGGCATTATGCTCATGCAGCATTAAATATATTTAAAATCTACACAAAATATAACTAAGTACATTTACTTAAGTACTGTGCTGAAGTACACTTGTTGATGTACTTGTGCTTTACTTGAGTATTTCCATTTTATGCTACTTTATACTTCTACTCCGTTTATTTTACATTAATTACAAGATTCTGTGCAGATTCGGGTTATAAATACAAAATATAAATCAACTAATATGTTATTATTTAAATGTATTACTTTAACAGCTCCATCCAATCCAATAATATAAGTTATTCTAAATAAAGAGTACTTTTACTTTGAGTACTTAAAGTGTATTTTGCTGCTCGTAGTTTTTCTTAAGCAATGTTACAGTTTCCATGTCTGAAACGGGTCCTATCGGTCCGCCATCTTTTAAGTGCAAGGTGCATTAAGTACAATTTCCTGCACCCCACTGTCCTACACCACACACACACACACACACACACACAGTCTCACTACTAATGGCTCCGTGTGATCGATCGAGTTACACACACACACACACACACACACACACTAACCCCGACCACCACTCTAACTGCACACACATGTCAATCACATGTTTCCAAGGCTTAGAGAAGATGAAGAAAAGGAGAACAAAGCAGGAAACATACCTGTTCTAATGCATTTAGAGCTGCAGCGCTTCCTGTTTCCTGCGAAGAACCATGTAGTTTGGTACGAATTCAAAGGAAAACTATAGACAATGTTTAGTTTCCAATTACTTTCTAGCACTACAGTGTTTAAAAATGATTTTCTTTCTACAAGCAAGCATACAGCGACATTTTACGGACAATAACGATAGCGTTTCCAATGATAAATGAATATGAAATCATTTGCAAAAACAGATAAAAGCCATTCTTAATATGAATAAACCAACACCAGTTTGATTGATATTCCCTGGATTGTACACACACGCAAAAAGAAATGACTGAGAAAAATAAATAAAAATAAACCTTTCAAATATTCATTGGGTTTAGTGTATTTAAAAAAAACAAAAACAAATAAAAAAAAAAAACATTAATATTTCTTTCTTTCCATGAAACGATGGAAATGATTTATTCTGAAATTGTGGACCCGCAAAATAAGGCGTTGCCAGGACAGGCAGTTTCTGACAACATATGTCATATCATTAATGGGGGTTAAGGTTGAGCTGTTGATGCTTCAGAATCTGGCTCAAAAGATGCTTTGTTATATTTAAGAAGCATATTGCAATGTCAGGGGGTAAAAACAGAAAACCTTGATCATCTATTTCATCTACAATCGGGACGCACGCGTAAATAAATAAAAGAAAGAAAGAAAGCAGCACTGCGCACACGATTACGAGGTTAATTTGAGTCGTGTTTTAAAGGGGCCAAGATTTGGGATCTGATCTAGAAACATTGAACTCGTGGAAAAACAAAGCAAACACGATGTAATTCATTTTCAAAGCACAGACGAGGGCAGATACTCCCAAATACAGAAGCAACAACAACACGTTTTCTTTTTTTATTTTTATTTTTTTACATAATCATTGAGTTAAAGACAATTGTTTGGATGAACTTGTATTTTAAAGCTTAATGCTCCTGCTTCACAACTTCCTGCACAGCAGCTCTGCCCTCGACGATGTAAATCCAGCGCGTTCAACCTTCATCGTTTCTTTTTATCGTTTATTAGTTCTACCACATTTACATACAAGGGGAAGCATCTTCTCAACAACAGCCTTGACGAGCGTGTCTCAATCCCGTTAAAGCCCATAAAGCAGTTTTGTTTTTCCAACATAAAACCTCTAAAAATATTCGAGCAAACACGCGGCTTCCTTGAGATGTGCTGTGTGGCTGTCAGCAGCAGAACAATAAGGATAACACTGATGGTTGTAATGATGGGCAGTAATAAAAACGATGATGGCAATCAGAGTAGCTGATTGAGAGGCTGAGATGGAGGGAGGGAAAAACACTGTGGCAGGGAGAAATAAATGGAGAGAGAGAGAGAGAGAGATGGGTGGAGGAGGGAGATGTAAAGGGAGGGTGATAAGAAAAGGGGGGAGCAGCAGGAAGATGAAGAAACCAGGCAATCAGAGAGAGAGAGACAGGAGGGGGAGAGGGTGGGGGAGGTTACTTTGTAGATTTAATTGCAGTGCAGTTGAGGCAATCTTTTCTGTGTGTGTGTGCGTGTGTGTGTGTGTGTGTGTGTGGACTCTCCAATATCCCCTAGCCAGACATTAGCTGCAGTGTTTCATTTATCACTGTCAGGTCTGGGGGGGCGCGGGGGGGGGGGGGGGGGGGGGGGGCGGCCTGGACGTTCGGGGCAGGTTGTAGCTCCTCTCCAGGCCCGGGACTGATCTCTCGGCCTTTTTTAAATTCCAGAAGTAGGGAGAGAGAAACGTGTGCCAGAGATAGAGAGTCAGTCAACAGTTACTTGTGTGTTTTTATTTATTATTTTTCTGTGTGAAGATATATTCAGTACTTAGAACTTAGAATATCTAACAACACGGCTGCATCGTTTACGGGTTATGATGAAATACCTGCAAAACCGACTTGTCATTGTGAGAATGTTAGCATGCTAATGTTAGCATTTAGAAGACGTGCATGTGTACTGTGGCTCTATTTAGTTGTTTCACATATATGCCATTTCAGATTAGCAGTGAACTCGCGTCATGTCATTGGGTTTGTGGTTACATGTCTATGTAGATTATCAGTCATACGTAGCAGCAACAAAAATTCAATTTGAGCAAAACCCTGCAGATGTAGGGTGTCGCCTCGGGTCAGGAACGGCAATGACCGTCGGGGGCGAAAATGGACTGTTTTATATCGGTGTGTTTCCACTGTGTGGTACAGCACGGCTCTACTCGACTCACTC
>CALSCE010010644.1:2141407-2157791 GCA_943593645.1 Bovichtus variegatus
GTGTGTGTGTGTGTGTGTGTGTGTGTGTGTGTGAGTGTGAGTGTGTAAGGAGGGGGGATCCAGATGTTGGGTTCATTCTCATTCTACCCCATTCCCTTTATTTTAATCCATCTTCCTCCCCCACAGCATTGTACAGCAAGCCATCTGTACACACACACACACACATGCACAAACACACACGTACACACACAGCCTCCGGCATGCTAACGCTAATGCGTGTTAGCTCAGCCAGGTGGCTGGGTGGCCTCAAATGGGTCCTTGTGCACCTCTGGCTCTGTGTTGATTGGAGTGAATGCAGCTGCTATGAAGTTAAACAGAGCTGCTCGCTGCTGTTTAAGTGGGTCAGTGAGTGAGTGTGTGTGTGTGTGTGTGTGTGTGTGTGTGTGTGTGTGTGTGTGTGTGTGTAGTACCAGTAAGTCCTGGTGGTGGTGTCTTTCTAAAAACACTTTTTATTTATTGAAGATATGTCATTTATTATCAGTGGAGCTAGACAACACTTTGTGCTTCTATTGGTGGAAAGTAACTAAGTACATTACTGTACCTAAGTAAAAAAAATATAGGTACTTGAACCTTACTTGAGTATTTCCATTTTCTGCTACTTTATTCTTATAGAGGGAAATATTCCACTTTTTACTGCACTACATTTATTTAAAACTTAAAGTAAATTTTTACATTAAAAAACATGATGTTCTTATATGATAAGATGGAGTATGATACTACTAATCTACCCAGTAGTAAAACAAAGTATTTTAAATTGTCTCCAATTTGACAACCTACATCATTAAAACGATTTTACATGAATGTGTTAGTGGTGAAAACATAATGATATGATATTCTGTAATAATATTACCCTGGGAAAGGAGACATTTTGTAGAATGAGTACTTTAACTTTAGATACTTAAAGTACATTTTGTTGATAATATTTCTGTTATTTGTAGTTAATGTTAGTTAATTAACCCAGGAAGTGACAGTAATTACATGTCAGCTACAGATAAAAAAAAAAGCGAGTTTAAATAAACCGTATTCTTCAGCCAGTTCGTGCTCATTCCTGCAGCTCATCTAATGCTGATAACGTCTTATTCTGTCTTTCTCTTTCTCGTGCAGCCAAACATGATGTGAACGGCAACAGGACTGTTCCACCTTTTCCAGAGGGGACAGAAATGGCCGTATTTGGTGAGTGTCCAAAAACATATTGTGGGCAAAAAGAAGTGCTGGTGCGACCTGAAATGTATTTCACGGTTTATTTTGCCAAGTGAAAGCTACATTTGTATTGGCTGCTTCTACCGTCATGCTAGTTTAGCTCATTTCACTTCTATCCAGTCTTGTATGAATATAACATTTAGTGTTTTCCGACGACCGCTGGCCTCTATGTAAATACTCAGCCTTCAAAGTTGACCGTATCCGGACCTTTGTGCGTCTTTTTTCTTTCCTTTAAACTGAAAGTAATGGATGCTAATCTGTTACGCTGCAGTATGGCTGCAATCTATGATTATTTTTCATTGTAGATTAATCGGCAGATTCTTTTCTCTGTGTATTGATTCACAATATTAATATAAATGAAATGTAAAACAAATTGGAATTCACAATTTCTCATTGGCTGTAAACAAAGAATGTTTTTGCTTGAAAGGGGTCTGACTAATTACTGATCGAAATAGGTGCTGATTAATTGAGCAAACGCTGGGTGAACGTCACACTGTCTGGTTGCCTGTTGAAATGGATGGGATGTGGGAGGCTGTTGTTTATCAAAGTCTTGGTTTCTTTTCCCTCGAAGGTATGGGCTGCTTCTGGGGAGCGGAGAGGAAGTTTTGGAGACAAAATGGGGTTTATTCCACCCAAGTGGGCTACGCGGGAGGGTACACACCTAACCCCACCTACAACGAAGTCTGCACAGGTAGCTTTTACACACTCACACACACACTCACACTTAGTGTACTGGGCAGTGTGTCGTCTACTGAGAGCCAATATACCGTGGAAAACAAGACACATATAAACAGAAGAGTGAATCGTTTCCCCCAGGCCCTATTATACTGGGGCATGGATAAGGCAGCTATTGAAGCCTGACCACCCTAAGCAGACTGTATTTGTCTGTGTGTGTGTGCGTGTGTGTGTGTGTGTGTGTTTCTGTGTGATGCATGTCCAGACCTCCCAGTGATTGCTCCAGCCAGCCAGTACAGAATGAATCCTTCATTAGACCTGCATCACCACCTGTCTCTCTCTTTTTCTTCCATACTTAGTTTCATTTTCCCTATTTACTTCGTCCCTACGACGCCTTTAAAACACCAAAGGCACACAAGAAACAGCACAAACTGACTAAATAATGGAGGCAGTTAAGTGCACGCTATATATTTCTTTATATTTTCAGCGCTTTACTTTGCCGTCTGGGATCTGAAGCCGTTATCTACGCTCTCTCTCTCTATGCCACCAGACTCCTTTGACAAAAACAGTCATTTTACCTCCCCGAACACGGAGGTCGCTGGTCTACCGCTGCCTCGATAGGTTAGTTTGTTTGTGTTGTTGTGTGACTTTGGTGTTTTAAAGGGTAAGTTTGGATTTACCAAAGTCACACAACAACACAACCAGACTAACCGATGGAGGCAGCGGTAGACCAGCGACCTCCGTGTTCAGGGAGGTAAAATGACTGTTTTTGTCAAAGGAGTCTGGTGGCTTTGAAGGTAGCATCGATGGATAAGGATTTCAGTTCCCCTGTGAAGCAGTGAAAATATTCTAAATCAAGCGTACACTTTAACCGATGCATCTTTTTAGGTGGGCAAAATAAAAATAAATAAAATACATTTTGCTGCTGCCCCCAGCCACAGCACTACGTTGCTTTACACTTCTGTGTCCATAGTCCTGTTTATTTCTAACAAGCTGGGGGCGTGCTGACCGTCATGTACTGTAGGTAAAACACTCCAAACGTCATATTCTTATATTCTTATATCTCTATAAGTCTTAAAATACTCAACAAGTAAAAGTCCTGGATCCAAAATGTCCCCAAAGTAAAAGTACAGAAGTATTATCAGCAAAATGTACTTTTCGAACAGCAGTTAATATCACAAAACATACATTACGACAAAAGCTGTTTTATTTCCTCTGCCGTCCGCAGATTTGTTTTTCAAAATGTAAGAGCTTTGTACATTTTTGGAAGAGGTAAAGTGTGCCCACAAGAGCAATGAAAAATATGTCAGTGAGAGACTTGAGAGAAAAGAGAATAAAAATCAATTAGGTTTGCTTGAATAAAACAGCATTACAGGGTCATTCATTCTATACCTTCACAAAATCTGACCGTAAGGACCTTTAGTGTTTAACTTTGTCCAGAATTTAATGAACACATCTTCTTCTGAAGGCCAAGAGAAAATGTAATTTTCTCCATAACATAAATGTAATTTAATATGTATTCACTCCTGTATTGTGGTGCGTTCAGGGCCTTGTAAGTGCTTTTTTTTAATAAGCATATATACTAAACACATATTCATCAGGACGTCTTGACTGAAAATCAACATTTCCTAAAAAATGTGTAAAATTGCAGATCAGTGTTAAGTATGCTTTTTAGAGCTTTATCATATCATGTTTTTAATGCAAAAAGTAACTATAAGTCTCAAATAACTGGATTAAAAAATCTATTTGCTTTTCAAATGTTGTGGAGTAAAAAGTATAAGCAGCAGGAAATGGAAATGGGAAATAATTTCAGTCCACCAAAGTCTTTACATTTTCAGTTGTTGCTTCAGAAGTCATTGTCTTTGCTCAACCATCAAACACACAGTTGAAATAATGACATTATAAGATGATTTTACAGTTAAATGTACATCATGTGGACAACGACCCTCAACTCTGGTTCCATCTAATACTTTATTTCCCGTCTTGTCCGAGATGAATTTATTCCTGCGAGACCGTCCTGCCGAGGCCTTCGTTTAATATCGACCGCTGCTTTGTCTCTGTTCGCCAATATCTACCGTAAGAATCCATAACTCCTGATATTAAAAAAGTAATAAGACAGAGAGGGAGAGATGGGAGTGGAGGTAGAATGAGAGACAGGAAGAAGATGAGGTGCAGCGTAATGGGTCAACCTCATTACCAACAGCAGCTGCTGTCTGTCTGTCTGCAGGAGAGATTGTTTGTTGTGCTTGAATATTATAATCAGTTTGGACTAATATCAGCTTTTCATGCACAAAACCTGCATTTTGGCTTCTTACGTGTACATTTTCTAATAAATCTACACTTTTTGTTTTTATAGACTTGGCAGGAACTGCACTTTTAAGACTTCTTGGCCAAAAGTTTTAAAAGCTTAAGTTTTGTTTTTGACCTTGGCAACAGAAGTTGACAGAACAGCCTCAACTCCAGCTCCACTGATTGGCTTCTTCTGTGTTTCAGACCATTAGGACTTCAGGACTGTTTTAGCACTTCTTCAACCAGGAAGTTCCCAGAGTCCTAAAATGGAAAACATTTACAGTTCCATAGCAATTCAACAATCTCTGTCAAATGATGAAGTGTGCACGATAGTAAAGAAGTCGGCAAGAAGCAAGTAAATGACCTCCACAAGTTCTCAGAGACAGACATGAATAGGGCTGCAAATGTTTATTTTCATTATCTATTAATCTGCCAATCATTTTCTAGATTAATCCATATTCGTTTGGTCTATAAAATGTCAGAAAATAGTGTAAAATGTCCATCCCAGTTCCTCAAAGTCCAAGGTTGATGTCTCCACAGTAAAGATCTTGTTTTTTTAATCCAAAACCCAAAGATATTCAGTTTAATTTCATGCAAAACAGAGAAAAGCAAATCAACATATTTGAGCCATTTTTACATGAAAAATGACTTTAACGATTAATGCATCAAAAACAGTTGGCAAATATCTTTCTGTCGATGGACTAATCTTTGCAGGTGTAGACATGAATTCCTTTATATTCAACAGTCTTTTTTTACACAATAGGGCAGAAAACAATTATACGTATTGCTCCTTTTCTTCAGGGTTCCTCCATGAAAACATCCCACAGTTAAAAAATATGTAATAGGACAATGTTGTGTGAATTGGAGGGACCTCAAAGACTTGTGATAAACGCCTCAGTGATGAGCCAAAGATGTTGTTCTTTTCATGGAAATCGAATATTCTGACATTTTTGTATTTCTCTTACTTTATTTGAATTTGTGCAACTGTTGTAGGACGGTCAGACAAACAAATCAACCCAAGAATGAATCCATCAATACTGTGTTTTTTGCAGGTAGGACCGGTCACTCCGAGGTGGTGAGAGTCGTCTTCCATCCGGAGAAGATCAGCTTCGCCAACCTGCTCAAAGTTTTCTGGGAAAGCCACAACCCGACTCAAGGTGCAACCTCACGCCATTTTCTACTGTCAACCGCAATCAAGTCTCTCCCAATCTTACTATTTATTTATTTTACAGTAAATACGTAAGATTTGTCAACTGTGCTGGACCTTTCATGGGAACTTTAAAACAGAAATGTGTATTTGGAAGTGCTTTAGTCAAGGGCAACACTGAAGGATGAGAGGTTAAAGGCCGTACATACATTCTGCTGCGGTCATGCAGATGTGCACGCAATTCCATTCATACTACAATTGAGGGTCCGCGTCCGTCTGCCGCTCTACGCAGTTACCCTTCCACGCTCCACGTTACATTGTTTGCCAGCCTGGTCTCCTTTTTTAAATACTAATTATATTCATGTTGGTCGAGTCTCCTCACACCTCTCTTCACAACCATCATTCAGTTAGTTATCTTTTTCTTCTTCTCGGACTGGAGTGTGGAACGAAACAGGCGCTTGCTAAGCGTACCTTCCGTACGGTCGCAAATTTTGGGCTGCGCATGGTCGGTCCGAGCGGACCCTCGCAGACATGGCGGGTTACGTAATTTGCTCCACGAGGACCATTGCGGATCCTCGCGGAAAGTATGAATTAGCCTTAACATGTTGATATTTATCATGTAACGGTTATCATTTTAACATGCTAATTTACAATGCTACAACACGTTAGCATAATAATGGCAGCAGGTGAGACTGACGGGGATTAGTGTCAGCACCACCCTGTCATGAACTCAAATGTGAAGTTTTGACCTGTAGGTTGCATAGGCAAAAAGTCAAAAGGATTTACACTCTGTAACTAAAATATTTCACTTTTGACCAAAGTGTGTGATTGACAGACGTCTCTGGAGCCGCTTCACTCGAGTGGCTGAAACCTTTGAGCTCACCAGACGTTGTGGTCGACAGGCTGACAAGCTGACACTGAAATGATGAAAGAAATACGAGATGAAATGATCAGTTCACAGTCCAAAGAAATCAGCTCTCAGCTCTGCCAAGACAGACGAGTTATATTTTTGGAAAATGTTGTCAAGCTGTTGTTTTCAGATGATGTGATGTTGCCTCAGCCACGATCTGAGGAGGACGAAGGCGCCTCGCGTCAGCTGAAATCCGGAAATCTTGATATTCTCCATTTGTGTGTGTGTGTGTGTGTGTGTAGGGATGCGACAGGGGAACGATGTTGGGACGGCATACCGCTCAGCGATCTACGTCGACACAAAGCAGCAGCTGGAGGAAGCGTTGGCCTCCAAAGATCAATACCAGAAGGTACATGCATCTAATCACCAATCAGCCTTTAAAGGGATAGTTCAGATATTTTGAAGTGGGGTGTTACTTGCAGTAGATGGCGGTCAGCATGGCCCCAGTTTGTAGAAGCAGGCAGGAGGGCCAGCATGGGAGCAAAGCAATGAAGTGCTGTGGACGGGGTCAGCAGCGTGTATTTAAACCACCTAAAAAGATTAAGATCAATTTAAGTGTACGCTATAATGTAATGTTATTATTATGAATATTTTCACATCTTTACCTTTCCTTTTTAGACTTTCCGCCAGGGAACTGAAGCTGTTATCTATGCTTTCTTCAAAGCCACCAGACTCCATTGGAAAAAAAGCAGTATTTTTACCTTGTAGAACACAGGAGTTGCAGCTCTACCGCTGCATTAATCGGTTAGTTTGTTCGTGTTGTTGTGTGACTTTGGGGTTTTAAAGGGTTAGTTTGGATCTACCAAAGTCGCACAATAACACAAGCAAACTAACCGATTAAGGCAGCGGTACCAGCGACTTCCGTGTTCTGCAAGGTAAAATTACATTTTTTCCCCGATGGAGTCTGGTGGCTTTGAAGAGAGCATAGATAACAGCTTAATTTTCCCATCAGAACGGGCTGACTGAGACACTTTTTAGGTGTCTAAAATACATTTTCCGACTCCCATTTCCCAGCATCCCCCTCTGCTGCTGCCCATCCCTCTTTCTTTCAGAAACACTCATATACACCGATGCTTTTGGCGTCACTGGATGAATACTGAAATACAAAAGGGTCTGTCCGCGTGTGCGTATCATTCGCCATAAACTGTACGTCCGTATGCTTTTTAAGCCCCCACACACACACACACACACACACACACAAAAGATGTTCACACACTCCCTCTGTTGAACTCACTCCTGCTGAGACTTCTGCATCCACTATCCCACCAACAGGGCTTGTTGCCATGGAAACTGACGAGGAGGAGGAGGTTACTCTATTCTACTCTAGTCTGGTCTGGTCTTCATTAGAGTCATATTTTTCTGTCTTATTCCTCCCCTCGTTCATGCCTCCTGTTCTGCCTAAGAACCTTTTCTTTCTGCAGGATTCGTCTCTTTTAAAGTCTCTTTGTTTTACTCTTTCTTCCTCCATCACTGCTGAAGTTCCTGGATTTCAAGCACTTGAATTTGATTTGCAACGAGAAAGCAGATTGCCGTTTTTCGGCAGACGAGTGGGATCGTTTGTAGATTTTAATTGCTTTATTGATGCTTTCACTTTTAATAAGATAAGATAAGATGTACTTTATTGTCCCCGAGGGGGAAATTTTCTTGGGCAAAAGTGCAACACGCAGCTGCATTCAACTTAAAACAACACTGAGCCAAAGGCGCAGTTATAAATTACATACAAAGGCGAGACAAACAATACAAGAAGAAGATATATAAAATATTGCTCATGCTGTCAATAAGTAAAAAAAAAAAAAAAGATCCTTTTGTCAAACGGGAACGATGGAATAAATTTACAATCCTGTATCTTTATCAAGCACTTGAGTAAAGCCGCTGTCAGACGGGGAATACGTGACATTAATGGCTTCATCAGGGTGTTAAAGTGACTTCTAGTATTTAACGTTAATGTTCCTTGCGGATTCATTTGGACGTGACGGCACATTCACAGAAAGACATTCACATTTATGTTTTCACAGACTGATCGATTTTGCAACTTATTTTGCCGTCTGCGACGTAATTTATGACTGATCGTTGTGAATACATTTCCACATCAATTTCATCATTTTAACATTTAATTCAGCTCATAAAGTTCTGTTTTATAAAGTCCAACATGAACAAACAGGACGTTAAGTTGGGACCCTCGTTTAATTCTGCACAAAGCGTAGGGCTGAGTATCGCCACTGGTTTCCTTCATCGAATCAATTACGATTAGATATCGATACAATAAAGGATATTTAATTTACAATACCAATTTTGCTTGCATATGAAACAGATTCTCAGATACATAATGCTGTAAATTGTACAAGGAACCATCTGAACTGGTGCAACATTAAAAACATAAATGTTTACTTCATGGTAATGTTCGGAGATTTGTGGTATTTCCACAATATTTCAGCTCAGTTTTGCACATTTCACATATGGCTTTGCCTTTGTCTCTGTCTTTATAGTTTTAAAGACCGAAAACTTTATTTACCGGATTTAAGCTTCACTCATCCACGGGATAAAACATATATCAAAGATCAACTTGAATCGTAAACGCGATATATATATATATATATATATATTTAAACCTAGCCCTGATAAAGCATTTTAACTGGATATACAATCATTCAACATTTGACTTGAGTGAAATAAAAAAATATAGAGAGGTCTGATTATTTCTGGAGTCGTAAAAGGGTGTTGATCACCTCCACAACTTCACAAGTGTCTCTTTCACAGTGTTTTGTAGATTACTGATTTGTGTGTAAGAAATTATAATTGGAATGTATTGCAGTGATCTTAGAAGACGTGCATCTCTCTCCGTCTGCATGCATGGCGTTCAATTCAGACTGGTGCCGCGCTGAAAGAGATTGGTAAATGCTCCAGGTCCGAGCAGCGAGCTCATTCGGACGTGAGACCAGCTGTTAAACTGCCGTCAGATTAATTTGAAAGGTGTGCATGTCTGAAAAGGGCTTAAAAATGACCATACAATTACTTAAAACCCAGTCAATTTAATAGCCTTTATATCTTTGCACTGATTTCCCAAGGCTTACAAGACCTGCAGCTTGTTTCCCAAAAGTATCTTAATGTTAAGATAATTGTGAAATTAATTTCAGGCCGCATGTTGTATGTGCAGGATGTTTCAGGGCCCAGAAAGGCCATTTAGTGGACATAAACTGGAGATGTAGCTGACGTGTGATTTTTGTTCCCTCTTGAGTAGAACTATGATGAAATGCGTTATGTAACATGAGCTGTGGGCTGTCTAAAGAGGATTTCATCGAGAAACAAAAATGCAATGCTGAAGAAAAGTAATCAAAATGCAGTTGTAGTTCACTGAACACATTCATGCTCCCGAGAGGATGGACCTTTACTAGAACTATCTCGCATTTCTGTCGGGATTCATGGAGTGGATTTCCGCAGATGATGAGTTGTAGTAATTTGGTGACTTTGGAGCCTCAGTCCCACATAAAGATCCATCAGGCAGATTACAGTACAGTTGATATTCGTGGTCTCCAGAGAATCAGCACATTTTGGTTATTTTGCGGTGTTTCTTTCTAATTTTACTCTCCATGTTCTGTTTGAACATTAGGCTAATGTTCGAGGCGGATGATAGAAGTAATAACAGAAAGAATTGAGAGTTTCTGGTGAGTGCGTGCGTACGTGCGGTGTTCATAGCTATAGATAGATCAATAGATTCCCACCATCTAACCACGTCTCTCTATCAATCTTTCTGGGTTTTGTTTCCTGTTTTTTTTCTCACCAGATTGCCTCCCCCACCCTCTCCCATCTGTGTGTGTATGTGTGTATGTGTGTGTCTGTGTGTGTGCGTGTGTGTGCCCGTGTACGTGTGTGTGTGTGTGAGCAGTTGGCCTACAGCAAACACACTCCATGCCAAACCATCTGGGCCTTAAATCTGTCCTCCACAAAAAAAAACGCTTTAGTTGCAAAACTTACGTGCAGAAACACACACACACACACACACACACACACACACACACAGACACAAGCAGACACATATGCATACACTGACTGTAAGGGTTTGTTGAGATTTTGTTTTGTATCTGATGTTTTTGCACAAAGCTTCAGCATTTTCTTGCCAAAAATTATGAGGACATGTCAATAATTTAGTGCTTTTTTTTTCTCTCTCTCTCTCTCTGTTGAGAGTAGATGCAGCATTTGTCCTCCGCACATTGAATTTGCATGCATTCGTGCAGCTCCATCTTTAAAATATTAATGAATCTGTGCTCCCAAAAAAATCTCGGGTGGAGTTCTCCTCCTTCCTGTGGATGAAGTCTTTGTAGATGGCTTTCTTTCTCTTTGTCCCTGCAGCCACGGTGGCTACTGCACTTCTTCTCTCCTCATTGCCAAACAAACTGAACATGTAAAATGCATCGCAGCAGAGAGACACGCCTCCCAGACACTCGCATTTGTCACATGCAAACATGAAAAATGTCGATGGACGAGTGGAAAAAGTGATTTACAGATAGAAAGGGGGAAAAAAAGATGACATTTTCAGCCAGGAGTGGTGACAAAGAAAGAGAATAGTGTGGTTAATTTGGTGTCAGGGTATTGACTATGTTCTCTCTGCCGCCTGGCTTGATTGTATTGTTCACACAGAGTGATTGGGAAATTTAGTACGTGTGTGTGCGTGTGTCTGTGTGTGTGTCTGTGTGTGTGTGTGTGTGTGTCGTGTGTGTGTGTGTGTGTAAAGTACAACAGCACTGCAGAAAATTACTTTGCAGGCGGCTGGCGGTTGTCTGCAGCATGAAAGGAGCCTCCCTTTTCTTCTCTTGCCTCCCACCCATCATTAGGGTGTGCACTGCGTCTAAAATGGCAGGTGGAAGTGGAAAACTGTGTGTGTGTGTGTGTCTGTGTGTGTGTGTGTGTGTGTGTACTTGCATGCTTGCTTTATGTAATAATGTGTGCTCGCTCGGTGGGTGCTAAAGCAGTGTGTACTCATTGTTCTGGCATCTCTTTCCCTCTTGATGCACCCCTCTGGCTACATTTTCTTTTCATGAACGCTCAAATATCTTCTTCCAAACACAAAACAGCTGCTTTTCTTTCCTCTTTCTTCCCTCTCTCCTTCCTCCTTTGTCTATGAAATCCCTCTCTCGCGCCTTTTAACATGCCAGCTTCACCTTTTTTCATTCCTCTCTCTGTCTCGCGGGTGCTTATCAGTATTGCTCACGTTTTCCCTGCTTTACCAGAGCAGTCAAGGTATTTGCATTTCAAATGAGAAATCTACTTCTCTGACATGCAAATTAATGGGTGTGAATTATGCATCTATAGCAGGCTGCTAACACAGCAGCAGGACCTGCCCAAACAAACGCAATGAAAAGGCAGAGGGTATGGTTGAGAATGCCACTTTACTAGTATCATGGAAAATGCAGCCATTTTGAGTATCACAGGTAGTGTTGGGTTGATTTCACTGCCTATATTTGTTTGCCTAAAGCTGCCTTTGAGCTGATATTCATTCTCTTAAAGGAATAGTCAAGCAAAATGTTCTTTTAGTATCAACTGCTCCCCTGTGTAAGCTTGAAAGGTGGCTCTGAAAAGGTTTGTTTCTTTTACGGACGGCGAGCAGCTGCAGCAGTGACAGTAGATTCCAGTGGAGCTCCGGGAAGGAACGAGTCAAAACCAAGCAGCAACCTGCGGGTCCCAAAAGTGAAGCCAATGCAAATGTGCCTTAAACTTGCATTTTTATTTAATTTCTTTGCCAGCAGGGGGCGACTCCACTTGTTTCAAACAGAAGTCAGATTGCATAGAAGTCTATGAGAAAATGTCCCGACTTCTCACTTGATTTATTACCTCAGTAAACATTGTCCTGACACGTTTATGGTCTCAATCTCTAGTTTCAAGTCTTCTTCAATACAGCATGATGTTCAACTTGTAAATGATGTTCCCATTTAGAGTAAAATAGACGATGAAGCATTCTTCATGTTTCTAAAGCACTAAATGATTTTTAAACAAAGTACAGCTCTGATATGCTCCTGTGTCACAAACTCTCCAGACCTCTCAGGCACTAGTTTGATTTCTGTTCAGAAGATTATAAAAAAATAAGTATAATAAAGAAATAGAGAAGCAGCCTTTAGTTTCTACAGTTCACATATCTGGAATAAACTTACAAAACAGCTGAGGTCTGTAAAAACTCTAAATTGTTTTAAATCAAGGATAAAAGCATTTGTTTTTTCAGGATAATTTATTCCTGCAACTTCTAACTTTATTTCTTTGCCTAATAGTATTTTTATTTTATTTTAATTCTATTGTATTTTCTCTATTTTTTTTTTTTTTCCTGTTAAACGATTATTTCCCCCCAAACATTTGTGTTTCAAAGGATCCATATAAACAAATGTGCCTACCGTACGTAAAAGCTCATCTTTCCAGTCCTAATCGTAAAGTGCAGCTGCAACAGAGAGGAGAGTCCCATTCTGACTAACTGCTGTGTTGTTCCTCCACCCTACTCACTCAAATTAGTGGTGTCAGTACAGGAAGTGATGAATCAAACAGCAGGGAGCAAATACTGTCCATTAAAAGCCAAACTCGCCAACGCTGGATGTTTTGTCTCGTAGGTATTTTCTGCTATAGCAACATCACAGACCCTCTGGGTTTGTTTGCTGACAACTTCTTTAACAACTTCCGAGCGCTGACGTCAATGAAGTTAAAATCGTTTTCAAAACAATTACCTCTCAACTAACTATCAGACGCACCAATGTGTGAAATTACCCAGCACCGCTTTAAGTCTGATTGTTTCTTTGTACTAAAAATAAACAGAGAACTTTTTTAGTATTTCCCCCTGGAGTTTAATCCTCTCAAACTGAACAATTAAACCTGCAAAATGCCACCATGACACTTTTACGCTGCTGTTCTGTGTCTGTCTGTTTTGCTCTGAGTGAAAGCTTTGCATAATTGTCGACCGTCATAAGTCAGAGTCGTAGTCCTGTTTTCTTCTCCTGGATACGGCGAAAGATAAATGGCACGTTTGCAGTAACGGTGGAAAACAGGAGCCTTTGAAGGTTTGTCCTGGAAGCAATTGTGAAACTCTAAAAAGAGCTCTAGATAAAACACAACAAATTCAATTATAGTGATCACAGATCAACAGAAGTCGGACCAAATGTAAGGACATTATAGTCTGTAAGTAAACACAGCTTTACTTTGACCGTAAATGCTAATGTCAGCATGCTAACATGGCGATGTTCAGCCGGGACGACGTAAAGCCATATAATCACACATGATGAGGCTGATGGGAACGTTTTAGTCGTAACCAAAGTATTGGACAAATTATAATCTTGACTTGGAAAAAATTAATTGTAATATTATAAGAATAAATTCGCAATTTTGAGAGAAAAAGTCGTAATATAACGAGACAAATCTATTTCTGTTTTCTATTCAGTCTCATCCACTCTGTATTATAATGGATAGTTTAATTAGTTATACATTTACATTTATCTTTTTTAAAGACACATAATATAAACATACATTGTTAGTTCAAAAAGTGCTTTCGGCTGAATGTTGGGATTCATTGTAATATAACAACAAAACACTGTAGAAATAGATTTATTCACCTTTTTTTTCTACAACTGGCAATAACCTTTAAGCCACATGGATCCTCCTTATTACTGTTAGGATAATGTTGCCTCAATTGTGCATCACTTTTAAGATTATTGCAGTATATTAACCATTTCTGTTAATTAGCGAGTCAAAGCTGCTCCATAATCACAAGAATTGGAACATATAATTAGGCAGTGAATTATTGTGTTGTGATTGTATTGCAGCTGAATACACAAAACCAAATGAAGCGCCCAGTTATTAAATATTTAACCTGAATACTCAGCCAGTAAATGAATCTTTCACATGACATTTTAACAAAGTAAACATGAAGCAACGCATGCTTGGATCCTAATATGAGCCACAAAAGTTCCTGTTTTCCAAAAGTACACTCATCGGGATGTTTGAACGCCTGCAGGGTTGTTCTTCTTTATTATAATTTAGGGTGACCAACGGGATTATTACCACGAACCTGGTCGCTTCAGAGGATTTGGGTTTTTCTGTAGCTGTCGCGTCGGGCGGAAGAACGGCAGCTCTCCAGATAAAAGGCTAAACATGTAAATGTCGAACCAAATTAAGCTCTTTCCACCACCGACGGTATTATCAAGCTGTGTTGTAAACATGCCTGCACACATTCTAAAAAAACACAGCAACACCCCTCCATCAGGAATTAAAGTTTCATGAGTGTGTGTGTGTCTTTTCATGCTTCTCTTTGCCTTTTTAATTTACCCACATGCCATCTGGTTGAGTTATTTTTAACACAAGGAGGAGAAGGTGTCGTCGGCGACTGATATTACTGTGAATATGCGTATTGTGTGTTTTTGTTTGATGCCGCCCCGCCTGGAGATAAACATGTGTTTCGCATGAATACGGACACATTTTCGTCTCCTTTCTATGATGACAATGAGCACTTTGCAGTGTGAGGCCTTGTGGCATTGAGAAGCTTTGTTCAGCTGAGAGTGGAGGGATTCTTCTGGAGAAATTAGTTGAATGCAGACAAACAGGATCCAGGAAAAAAAAAGAAAAGAAAATACGACATAAACAAATGCATAGAAAAAAACAAAAACATCAGGATATCTGCATTTTGTTTCCACCTACAATCCACAATTTAGGGTTCAGATAGAAAAGCACACATTTAGAGATCAAACTTCCCAGCATACACTCTGTTTTTCTGTTCTATTTTCCTTGGCACTTTCCTGATATGGTCTTTGTTGTTTCTGCCAAAACGGATTCCCACAGAGGTCCCTGAAGTTCTCATCCCATCGTCTCTCTCTTCTTTTCATTGTTTCTACGACGACAACTCTAATCGTCGCTGCTTCTTTCAGGTTCTAACGGAGGAAGGCTTTGGTGCGATCACAACAGATATAGCCGAAGCGAAGCCATTCTACTACGCGGAGGATTACCACCAGCAGTACCTGAGTAAAAACCCTGATGGCTACTGCGGCCTGGGCGGGACAGGAGTCTCCTGTCCAATAGGAATCAAGAGCAAGGCCTAGATAGCGAAGGATAAGCAGGAACCATCGCCTTCAGTAAGGATGATTTTTATGTTTTCAAATGCTTCCAGAATTCAGAAAAAGCTTTGCGTTATAAATATATAAACATTAGATTTTTGGATGCGTTAAGGAACGTCAGTCTAATATTTCCACATTACACCTGTGAACCTGATAATGTCAGTATTTCTCAGAGTTAAAAGCACATTTCTCATGAGCCCAACTGCTCCATCTCTCTGAAAATAGACTGCGATTGTCTGACGCTGTAGCTCAGCTTGCTGAAAGAATAACACTTAATGCATTGCGGATTTCTGCCTGATGTAAAACCAAGTGACACGTGACATGAACTGCAGTGTAGACGCTGATTAAGGCTGTCGGTCCTCTCAACTCTTTGCTATGAGTAAACCAACCAGTGCCTCAAACTGTATGCGTGCTGCGTGCATCGTAGCATATGTGAAGGCTTGACACAAAAACACTCCTCGACACAAGCAGTACAATTCCATGTGTTGGATTTATGAAAGTGTATATAATCTAATGAAATCTAGTGAAGAAAGTGGTGAACTCCTACACAAAATGTGTTCATGAAGGCATCAAATGTCTTGAAAAGTGTGTTTGAGTCCACATTTCACTGTTTTCCATTTTATTTGGTGACTGTTTTTGAATTACAACTGAAAGGATAGAAATGCTTTTTTTTCTCTGCTCAGGTTGCTTTATAAATGAGGATTATTTTATGTGTAACTATAAAACTGTTGCAGTTGACTTTTTAGAAGTCTGTAGAGGAATAAAATATATGGAAAGCTTCTGAAATCGTCTGCAGTGTCTCTTTCTTTACACTGCACTATGCATATCAGTCTTGATAGCAGATGAAGAAATAAATAACACAATAAATCCTCAGGAAATATCTTATTAACTCACAGATACACATAACGCAGTGTTAGACTGACAGCTATTTCAAAAAGCAGATCAAAGCATTCTTTCTGCTTTATCTTTGTTTTATTTCATCATTTTTTCATACTAAATTTTCAGTAGACTAGGTGAACAGCTGATTTCTTTAAATTAAAAATGTGTGTGTGTGTGTGTGTGTGTGTGTGTGTGTGTGTGTGTGTGTGT
>CALSCE010010644.1:2158304-2209559 GCA_943593645.1 Bovichtus variegatus
AGTCTGTGTGTGTGTGTGTGTGTGTGTGTGTGTGTGTGTGTGTGTGTTTTGGATGACCTCCTTCCTCTGATTTTTGCCTGAAGTAATGTTCCAGTCCGTGACTCATCTGTCATCGCTGTTAATCTGCATGCATGTGTGTTTTGTATAGTAGAAGTGTGTTTTGATGGTACAGCGCACACACACACACACACACACACACCAGCAGGAGGAGAGTGTGTTTGGTGCCAGGCCCTCCAAAGGTTGGCATCACCATCACAGAGTCGAAAGAGAAAAAAAAGGGCAGAGAAGGAAAAGATTGGTCTATTTCAAAATGGCAGAGCGCCACCTTGGATATGTGCTGCGTTGGATCGCCTCCATGATGCAGACTGCAGGACCTGACCAGCCAAATCTCACCACTATTTTTGGAGATGTTATGCAAAATATCAAATATATGTAAGTTGGTCCTTTTTAGTTTTAAATAAAATGTATAAAAAAGAAAATCACATTTGCTCCTTAAGTCCTTGTCAAGGTGAAAAAGCACTAAAACAGAAATTCATGCATTTTTTCACTGTGCAGTATATCCATCTTATTGCAGCAGGAAGACACCAGCTGGACTGGATCCCATTTTTAATAAAAAGGAACAATTTTCTCAATATATAATACACGTCAGTGTGACCCCACTCACAGAAAAACAACCCTTTCTTCTTTCCGTGTTTATGGATGTAAACAACAATAGGAATTCCAAAAGTCCCGTGATTGCTTAGAATAAAAGGTAAAAAATTGAGACAATTTGGTTTCATAATACTTTTCCTTAAAAACTTTTCAGCTTTCTCTCATTAAAGTATATCACATTTACTTGGACAAAACAAAGGTATTTGGAAATTGATGCCACTAAATCATTTCTCATTATTCGGAGGAATATCTCAATACTTTTGATATAATTATTGGTCTTAGTTTAAGACACTGTGAGGCCTTAAGTAATATCTGTCGACTATTTTTAGGCAAATATAGCAGTGTATAACATGTTTCCACTAATAGTAGCCTACAATCAGTCATTTCTAACCAATTGTATTGTATTGAAAAGTACTGTAAGCTGGCATTCATTCATAATCTCTTTACTTTGATTCAATAGCTCCAACTTTATTAAGGCAAAGTGTTTAGCTTATTATTGGAGAGGTTATACTTCTTTCGTTAAAGGATATGAAGGACTTTAGAAGGAAAATGTGTTTGTGTGAGGTAACAAAGTATTATTTTGGGATATCTGCCAACGCTTGTGTATCATAGGGGCTGATAATGTCAGTATTTTTAGAGTGAAGACCATGAACTCAGCTGCTCCATCTCTCTGAAAAGAAACTGTGGTTGTCCAAAGCTGTAGCTCAGTTTGCTGAAAGAAGACTCTCAATGCAATTCTGATTTCTGCCTGATGTAACCCAGTGACACCTGACATAAACTGCAACCAGAATTTACCCAGGCAAGTGGAAATCAATCTGCTGTATGTACATAAAAGGACCAGAAGAATCTGGCAAATTGTCTCTGGCCAACTAGTGATTGTGATCGTCAATCCAATGAGACAACAATGTGATCAGAATTTGTGACTGGTGAACAGGATTGTGAGGGAAATTGTTGTTTATTTTGAGATAAAGTGACATCATTACTGTCTGTCTTTCATTTTATACAAACACCATTACTTGTGCAATGTGGCCCCTTTTAAAACCAGGATTATGCTGCCATCATGTGGTTTGTTTAAAGTATGAGCACATGGCTCAAGCCCACTGAGGTAACACAAAGCAGCACAGGATTTGAGGATTTGAGGATTTGAGGTCAGAAATCATGCAAAGAAGCAGTTCAGATGTCAAGAGTTATGAACAACTAATGCATTATCTAGACCTAAATCCCCCACATTCAACAGATGCATTCAAACATGTTCTGAGTCTATATCCACTTAACTCCGTTTCATTCTTGCTGAATTATTTCTTGGTGACAAAAGGCCTCTTCGTATTTGACCAAATACCGTATTGCTCATTTATTTAGATATATTTTGTGTAACAGGAAACACAGAAAGATTATGTTCCAGCATAAAAAAAGAGGAGGAGGAGGAGGGTGAGATACATATATAAGTAAATAAATAATAATGATAAAAATGTTCATGAATTAATTAAATAATGAATACATAAATAAAAGAAGAAGACAAAGTGGTGAAAAGAAAAATGCATTTACACTCATGTATAATGTATATGTATAAAATATTATCATAGTATCACCATTACGGTTTTGCAGGGGCTCATAATTTATGTGTTTGAAAATAAACTAAATACTATATACCCCTTTTTCTTTTTTTTTAATCATTTTTTTTTAACCAATTAAAACCATGTTTAAAGCGCGTTAGTAATGGTTTATTTTGAAGGGTCTTACCGGAAGTTAGTTGTATAGCCACCTGTACACCTGCTGCAAACTAAAAGTAAATGTTTGTGCTTTTATTCCACTTTGAGGGATTAACGTTTGTATGAATTAAATCCTTATTTTTTAGGGAGAGTTGGCTTTTTATTTTATTTTTAGTGTTCGTTGTGACTTAAAAACCACACGTTGTGACGGAGGCGATAATGCCCAGTTACTGTAGCAACAGTAAACTCCACTCAACGGTAACTCGACTCAACTTGACACGCAAGGTAACTAATGTAAGCTAACTTTAAATAAAAAGATATGCTGCTTCTCATCAAAATGTCATTTTTCACCACCCGAGTGGAGAAAATTACAAGTGTGTTCGTTATTCGTTTGAAACTGTCAGTTGAAAGTTGTCGGGTTCATTAATTTTAAGGTAGTTTACCGTTAAATGTCAAGATTTTTAAATGTAGTTTGGTTTTCAGTTAAACTTTTCGTGGCAGTGCAGTTTTGAAAGACCCGTTTGTAAAGCTCCTACTGTAGACATACTTTTTACAATTTAGACTTTTAAATTGATGATTAAAACTAATACATTTAAATCACTTACAGAGTGTTAACATAAAAGCCAATCTTTGAAAAAGAAACTTAACCTAGCTAGCTATAGTTAGCTAAATTATATAATTTAGCTAGCTATAGCTAGCTAAATTATATAATTCACCACATATTTGAAGACATTTCTAAATTTCTCAAAGACTCCTGTCTTGTATTTACATGTATATGTAATTAATTATGTGGGTTCTTAAATAAAGAACTTTTTCAACTCGTTTTGCTAGTTGCTGCCAATTTGTTCACTTAACCTAAAAGTACCAAGATAGGCAAATAGCTAATGCTAGGTTAGCATTATGCTAATGTTACACCTTGCCAAAGCTAGCTGCACCTCACTTCCACATATAATAATTTTATTGTTCATTATTTTACATTATCATATTAAAAAGTCGTGCTTATATTTAATTTTAATATTATTATTATTATAATATTATAATAATATTATTATAATATTATTATATTTATTATTATATATTATAATAATATTATTATTATAATATTATTATATTATATTTATTATTATATAATATATATTAATATTATTATATTTAATATTTTATTTTTGAGTCGTGCTCAAAAATCATTTCAAATCTTTATTGATTGACCAGATAATGTTGTACTTGTTTGAAAAATCTAGAAATGTCTTTTGTTAGTGTTGTTGAATGAAACTGCAGGAGGTTTAAAGTTTTACCCTTTTTGTTGTTGTATTTCTCTTTCTAAAAACGTGTGTGCTACCTGTTAGCTTTTTTCACTCAAAGGTCATAATTAGGGCAACAATAACAAGACTCAACTCTCAATGGCAAAAGTTTCACATGTAAAAATAAGGAATTTATGAGAGGTAAAAAGCTATAGTTTGGATTGTTTTTTAAAAACACCCCCACTAGCTTTTATTGCTCTTTCTAAATAGCAGAAACATTATCACTCACTAAAATATTCTGTTCATATTCTAGCTATAAGGTATCTACCAACATTAACCACCACATTACCTCTTTAACGAAGAAAGAATGATGATTATTTAGTTAGCATCCAATTGCGTTTTCCCACTTTCTAGAATGAGTCTCAAATGCAAACACATATTATTTCAGGGAAGGGTGAAGTCATTTTTCTCAGCAAAGTTAAAGCTTTTTACTTAATTGTTATTATTCTGTGGCATTTTAATGTTTTTTATAATCCGATTGCGATATATTTGCAGCTGTCGACATTCAGATGAAGACACGTTGTGGAACAAATTAGTTGTTTACCGAGTGAGTGTCGCCTAACGATGTCTGCTGAAATACCCATGGAGATAACGTACCAGAAAACATGCATGGACTCTCCTGTGCCTATCACCACTTCTGGAATCAGCTGTGTGGGGCTTCAGGGTGAACCAGTGGGGGCAAAGACTCACCCTGAGCTCTCCTCTCTCCTGAGCCCTGATGATGCTATATCCAGTGGACAATACCAGCCAACTGCTGCCAACCTGGAAACTGAAAATCTGACTGTGCAACAAGTAAGTATTACTTTACACAAACGCTAAATGATTCAAGGAAAAGTCCACCACAAAATACTTTCATATTGTAAAAACAGCTATTGATGATGATGATGTAACTTCCACTCCTCTTTTTCTTTTAACATATTTTGTAAGTTTTTTTTTTTATTTCTCTTTGTATTTACACTACACTGGAGTTCAAAAACTGAAAAAAAATGTTTTGCTGGATTTTTCAGAATCTAAATAAAGTATTCACACACATTATTTATCACAGCAGGTTCTTGCATCTAGATCCTGGTCACTGTTTGAAAACTGGCTCACGATTACTCTTTGTACATGTGCATCATTTGTACATCTGCAGGAGTCATTATACAGTATATATATTTTTATTTTATTACATTATTTGATAAATTATATATTTTGTAGTAAAAAAAAAAAGGGTTTGGAGTGATTGATGTGATGGGGAACTTTATATAAAAAAAAATGTAAAGATTTATTGTATACAATACTGTTGAGTGTAATTAATAGAATAAATAAAAACATTTTAAATAAAGTGTAATTAGGCATGTCTACTTCTAATTCAGTTATTCTTGCCACTAGATGGCAGTAGAACGTCAGAGTAGTGTTTCTCTTGTGAAGCATCTTAGAATGCCTAACACAGTCAATGGGTCATGTTCTGTTCTTTTCTAGTGGTCAAGATGTTAACATGTGTCTGTTGGCAGGCTCCAGATCATCCATATGAGGTGGTTCAGCGGCAAATTGAGCAGATCCACAAGGTTCTACAGGAGCAGAGTAGACTGCTGACTCTACTAGGAACAGGTCAGTGTTGAACAGCACACACTCCTGTAAAGGGCTGGATCTATAAAAAAACAAACAAAAAAATCAATTGTGACCTCTGTTTGAATGATCCAATATTGATTTCTTAAAATCCCAAGATTTGCATTTAGGCCTTTCTTTGAGTAAACGGATGTTTTAAAAGGGTTACTTCGGCTTCACCAAAGTCTCACAATAACACAAACAAACAAACCGATCGAGGCAGCGGTGCACCAGCAGCTCCCGTGTTCTACGAGGTAAAATTACTGGGCATGAAAAATAGCTTCAGTTCCCCTGTTGGAAAGAGCTGTCTGACGGCAAGGTGACGCGGTGAAAATATTCTAAATAAAGCGTACACTTAAACTGATTATTCATTTTTTTAGGTGGACTTTTCCTTTACGTGGCTAAAATAAGTTTTGCTCAGCAGTACATTGTTTAGCTTCCGTGCTGGTACTCGTGTCTGCTTTTCCAAACCGGGGGCGTGCCGACCGCCATCTACTGTAGGTAATACGCCGACAGTGGATAAGTACCTCATACAACCCCACTTCAAACAATACAAACTATCCCTTTAATCCATTACAGGCTTTACAAAAGCAGACAGGGCGTGGAGCCAATCTGCAGAGAAGGCTGCAACAATAACACTGATATTCAGTGTTTTTCTATGTTTGGGGTTTGTCTTGTCTTTGTTTTCATAATTTGTTTCTCTGTTGCTGCTGCTGCTGTGATATTTCTGCTCTGAGGCTGTTATCCTCAACTTGACAGCCACCTCCAGCTCTCCTGTTGCAACATCTGCACAACCTGCCCGGAGCATAGGGTATACACCTGAAAAGGTTCCAAACTTTATTGAAAAAAATGTTGTAAAAATGAGGCGCTAATGCATCTACACAGAGTTTTAGAAGGACGCAATTAGGGTGAAATGGCGGCATCAACATTTGGACATTGCGAGGAGGGTGTTGCTCTTTGTACTTGTTTGGGATAACGTTACACCATTAGGAAAAAGAGGAATGTTATTTTGCATTCTTTATTTACAGCAGCAGTATACAAAGATGTTCAGTCAGTATCTCAATCTTATACAAATGATACAATTTTGATAATCAACATCACAACATTGTATATACAGTGTGCGTGAGGAAAGTTAAAAACGGTTTTCTGGGTTTCTGCAGGCCACTCGGGTTTGACATTTGTGTTGTGGTTGTTGAACATAATTAAAACTTCACACAGGTTTGTTTACTCTGATTTCTAAATGCGGCAACAGCATGGATAATTAGTTACACATCAGTAAATGCACCCACCGGAAGTATGTAATGATAATGCTGATGAACGCAGAGATTTAGAGTTTCCTGAGTGAATGAGAGCTCTGCAAACACTGTCAGGGTAAACTTACAGCACCACAGCCTGTAACAACTTCCTGTTCTGCACTATGCTGCTGAGTACTCTGCAGGGGCCAAGGGAAATCATCTTAACACTTGCTATGAAATCAATCATAATAAATTAAAATGCCTTTTTATATACTAAAGTAAAAATATATTTAAATCACACTATTTAAAACATGCAGAAAAGTCTATTTACATCCAATACACATCCTTACAAATGATTTTGCATATTGCATTTTATATCTGGTGGCATAATATGAGAGGACCTCGCAACTTTATACACGTCCCTGTTAATCCAGTGTTTGCTGGTATTTGGGCTGAACAACCCTTTTCACAGGACTGTATGTATGTATGCATGTATGTATGCATGCGTGTATGTATGTATGCATGTATGCATGTATGTATGTATGCATGCATGTATGTATGCATGTATGCATGTATGTATGCATGTATGCATGTATGCATGCATGCATGTACATGTATTAGGGCTGATACATTTGGAAAATATAAGATATTGGAGGATGGTAATTTTTGCATCTTTGTTCTCATTTTTGTTGAAAAATATATTAAAAATATATTATAAAAAAAAAAATTAAAAAAATGTAATTACATTTTGTACCAAAGTTTTTTTTTTCCTAAATCTATAGAAAACAAGCGGGGACATCTCTGCAGCACCATAATACTTAATTCAGAATGGTATTTTGACACACATTTTTGCTTTTAACAAATATTGCATGTCCTGAAATTTGGATATTGCACTAGTCCTTGTTGCAAATTTGATAAAATTCCGATTAATTGGACATGTTGGCCAGGGCTGGGCAATATATCGATATCGTTATGAGACTAGATGTCGTCTTAGATTCTTTAAAATCATAATATCGTACTTGACGTAAGCGTTGTATTTTCCTGTTTTTTAAAGACTGCATTACAGTAAAGTGAATTTCTGAATTCACCAAACTGTTCTCGATGTTCTATTATTTGCCTTTACACAATTAATCATTATATTCACATTAGATATGATTATCTATAAAAAATTTTAAAAAACATTTTTAAATCTCCATTTGTGAATATTCTGTGAAAGCACCAATACTCAAGTATTTGAGCAAAAATATTGTGATATTTGATTTGACTTCTTTTCTCTGACTAATCTCTTCTGTTGCACCTATTTTTTTGTTTTTTGTTTTTTATTTATTTATTTTTTTTATTTTTTTCCCCCAACGATTGAAAGCATTAAACTTTACAAGTAAGTTTTATACAAAACATTATTGAGCATATAACAATACGGATTTCACATAGAAAAAGTGCAGATTATGGAGTGCGTGTGCATTGTACCAAGGGAGGTAACTCTACTCTAGATAAACAATGAGCGATTTAGTGGTTTGATCAGATAAAGGTTGTGCAAGCAGATGACTAACTCTGCCTGCTGTCGGGCTACATCCTGGGTTTTCAGCCTTTTGGCATTTGTCAGTATTTCTCTACCTGACAATTTCTGAGAGTCTGCTGAAGCTGAAACCGCCTGTGGGTGGACCAGTGGTTATACTATCTGTGTGGCTGAGGCGTAATAGTAAATAAACATCCAATTTCATTACACTTTAAAAGAGAAAAAAAGAACTATTTCTCTATCGGCAAAGAAATTGTTCTATTTCCAGAGGTTGTAATTGTTGTTGTTGTTCCCAAGCCATAGTCAGTATTTAGCAGTCTCTTCTGAAGAAACGTGGGACAGAAGGTGGAAATGTAAACATCTTTGAACCCAGAGTTACAGAAGCAGTACACGAGCGGGTCCAGCAGGCAGTCGATGTAAGACAAAACCATGAGGCTGTCGTAGACCTGAACCACGACGTTCTCTGTTTCCTGCCATTCGTTCACCCTGACTGTCAGCAGCACCGCTCTGGCTATAGTGCTGGGCAGGAAGCAGATGGAGAAGACGACGACGACAGACATGACCACGCACACAGCTCTCCTCAGTTTGGTCTTTTCCCCCACGGTCTTCCTCCTCAGCCGGTTAACGATGTGCACTGTGCAGTAGACAAGGATGATGAAGGGGATGATGATCTGGGTGAAATAGACGATCTAAAAAAGAAAAATGACTGAGTAAGATACCTAACACAGCAAAATAACATTAATGTGTCTCCAGACAGTTGACAGAGCTCCTTATCTTTTCCCCTCCCTCAAAAGGGATTTTCCAGCTGCTGAGGTTAATGACTGATTTTTTTTATTTAAAGTCCTCCGCAGTCACCTCAAGCTCTTGTCTTCATGTCTCCACTTGTCTTGTTTTGTCCGAGCAACCGTCCAAAACCCCTACGATATTCAGTAAATTATCACTGAAAGTGAAGAAAACCAGCAAATATTCCCATGTGAGTGTTTTTTTCTTTTTTTTGCTTTTTAAAAAATGCCTTAAATGATTCATTAAAATAGTAGTTTAATTTTCTGTCGATCGACTTATCAATCCAATACAATGTAATGTCCAGAGTTTAAGATGCTGTGATGCCTGGACAGGTTTGCGTATGCTGTCTGTGGCAAAGATGAGATTAGATTAACCATTAAGGAAAAAATACAAACTTTAATGACTTCATAAGAAGTCTGTGTGACGGTACGAGGAAGTGACAATAACTGTAGTTCTACTTAAGCCATGAAAAGTAGGAGTATATAGTGTTTATGTTCCCATTGTAATGATTTAAAGCCTTTTTTCGTTTCCACGTCATGGGTACTAAAACATTTCACAATGACGCTAATGCAAACTCGAGCAAATCAAGAACAATACCTCTCTGAAGGTGTCGGTCACGCTGTGCTTAGGAGTCTCAACTTCACGGCCGAGGCTGTTGCAGCACTCAAAGGATGTGACCATAGTGGGGATGGTGAAGGGCAGCAAGAAGAGCCAGATGACGATGGAGATTAGAGGAGTTTTCTTCAGGAATTTGACCAAGTTCCTCCTGCCGAGATGAACCACGTTGAAGTAGCGGTCGATGGAGAGCGTGATGAGGAAAGCGATGCTGGCTCCCCGGTTGAGAAACAACATGAAGAGCATCGTCTTACACGCCACCTTGTTCGTGCTGCGTCTCTGGCCATGATGGTATTGGTAAGCCTTGGCAGGAAGACAGGCCACCAGCAAGAAGTCAGCAACCACAATATTGAACAGGAAGATACTTTTGTTCTTCCAGAACTTGAACCTTTAAAGAGGAAGTAATTGACAAAACTGTTACTAAGATTATTTTGCAACAAGAGTAAAGAAATCTACAGAATCTCTCTCTGACTCAAACAGGATCTACTGCGCAAAAGGAGTTCTCCATCAACAAATAAATGCATGTTTTAATGTAGTAATATGATATTTATATTGTACTTCTTAGGTATCTCATGAGTGCCGCTGCTTTTCTTTTTGCACTGTATGTTTCGTTGGTGGGAATATACAGTATTGCCAAAGAAAACACTCCCTCTCTGCATGCTGGTGTGTGTGCTCAGAGATTCTCTCTCCACAGCACATTATGTTCTACATCAGCTCAGCACACGCAGCTCATCCCGTTTTAAAATGCCCTCTGTGAAAAGTGAATTTAACTGGGATAAATAGGCTTTGGTTCCTAAGTGATGTTACGTTTTTAGAGAAGCGCAATTGCTACGCATGTTTTCTATTTTAAAGTAGCACCTTAAATTTGCGATGGATGTTCGGATTCCCACTGCATTTCAAATAGTTTCTGAAAACCTACCTGTGTTCACTTAATTACAGCCTAGAACTTAGTTGGCCCGTAACCTTTTTTTTTTAACATCCCTTTTAACCTTTTTAATGTTTTTATTATGGCTGTTTTACATTTAATTTGTATTTAATTTGCTGTATGCTTTGCTCTGTTTGATTTGTTGTCATTGTGAAGTGTATTAGGAGCATGCTGCCTGGTGATTCAGCACTTTTTGCATAATTGATTTTGAAATGAGTTGTATGAATCCTAAACAACTTTAAACTACCCCCGCAGTAGGAATGCTTACATGTTTTTTTTAAAAGATAAAAAGTTTTTCACTGCAGAAACGTTAATATACACATTTTTGCCAACAAATGAGAATCCAAACAGGATGTGACCACTGCTCCCCTTTTCTTCACTGGAGTCTGACACCTATTAGAATTTCTTCCTGCTGACAGTCATGAAATTACAGTGAAAATTAATGTATCAGATCAATTATTGAATCAAGAAACAACTTGAATTGGTCACAGTCAGTGAGTTGTCATCACCACTGTGTAACCATTTTAATATCGGCATAATCTCAGCTTTCTTCTGAGAAAACTGTGAGTCATCCAGGTTATAGAAAGTACTAATAGTAATAGGTCAAAGTCAAGTTGCTATCCCCCTGTGACCTCCTTGGCTTTCTTGTGATATCAAGGTTTCAATCCCTCAGAGTCTAAATGCTGGGAAATTTCCCAGCTGATGAATCACGCAAAACAAGTTCAAGTTTGTCTAATTTGAACGTCTTTTCCTCACTTCTCTCTGAACACCCTAATCTAGATTTTAACTTTCAGAAAATAAGGAGAAGCTAGTAAGCGAGAGATTGCGTTTCCTCATACCTGAAGATGAAGATGTAGAGGACCGACAGGTTGAGAGGCAGACCCAGCACGAACTCTCCAATCATCAGCCAGGAGAGGGTTTCATATGTCACTAAATTGGGTGCTTTGCAGTGGTCTATTGTTGAATTTGTAGACATGTTTTGCTGTGTGGACGGAGTCGTCATTGAGGTCGCACTGACTCCACAGCAACAGAATAAGTTGCCGTCAAAGTATTCCTGTTTTATGCAATACTATTGCAATAGGAAGGATAAGGGTTAAAGTTGTTTCCAGGAATGTTAAGTCCTTTTGGTTTCGGAGGTGGTTGTAGCTGCCTCTGACCCAGAATCTTCCCTCCTCAGGCACCGATTGCCCTTCTCGCTGCAATCCGTCAAATTCAACAGCACCCTTTTTTGAGAGCCTTAAAGTGATTGTGGAGCTCTGTCAAGACTCTGCTGGCCGTGCCAAAAACATGCTGAGGAGACATGCACTGTAAGCACAGCATGAACTGAAGGAAAGTACTGAACATATAGAGAGGAGAAAACACCCTGTCTCTTTGAGCCTGTCAGCCCTTTTTATGTGAGGCAGCCGCCGATCTTGAAGAGGAAGAATTTGTTGTCAGCTGGAGGTGGGGTTTAAAGAGAGGGGCTCAGCTGAAACAGAAGCACAGCATGAAAGAGGCATCTTAAAGCGGCGATTGCAACACAATGCATGTCATCTTGATAAAGCAGTCGCTGATATATGATAAGAGAAGGTGTTAAACAGGCGGTAACTCAAAACTGGCCATTCACGGTGTTTTTCAGCAGAATTGGGGGGGGGGGGGTGCTTGTGAAATTCCTCAGGTGGCTGTCCACACTAAACCATCATGCCTGCACATGTCTATCTTTGTGATGGGAGTGGGGGGGAAAGGAAAACGACATGACAACCTCAAGAACAGACGTATGGTCTGGAATATACTGTATGTTGGTACTGCACTTGCATGTAATATGATCACAAAAAACTACATGCATTGGAATTTAATTTATGATTCATAGGGATAAGGTCACAAAATTAATTATGAATAAATGCAAAGAATAAAAATAAAAAAAAGACGATAAAAGGAATATAAAGCAAAAAAAAAAAAACCTATTAAACATTTATACAACTTGTCTCCTGGACAACAACACGAAGACCTTATAAGGTAAACGCTACCGATTTGAAACCTTAAACTACCACACTTCTCTGTCTGTTGCAGCGTGACAGTGCTAAAACTTTGTCACACTCTGTCCCAGACATGATGTAATATTGCGCCGAAGAGCAGAGCTACATAACTTCTGCAACAGGACACATGTCTAAACACGACGAGTGCATTTAGACATTGGGTCTGTTGCACCTCTGACCACAACAGCTCATCTTTAATATTCATTGCAACACTGCTTCTCTGCCACAGAAATGTTGTGTACTGTCCCTCTGTACAATGACAGGATGATTCCAACTACACACCTATGATCCTGGAACTCCTTTTTTAAAGGTAGAACGATGGAAAACAAAATCTCAGCTGCAATCAACTTCAAACAGAACGAAGCCAAGAAGGCAGTACAGTAGTACACCAAACACAGTATAAAAAAAAAAATATATATATATATATATATATATATTATATATATATTATAAAATGTGTGAATTATTGCACATGCCTTGTAAGCTAAAACATTAATACATAAGCTTTCTAAAAATCAGGAGAGGTACATTTGGGACACCTCGTACATAGCATCCTTATATTTATTTAAGGCTATTGTTTTAATGGTCTAACATTGTAGGAATATACTATCTTTTTAATCCATCCTCTGTATAAAATATGCTTTCATTTGTATTTCACAAATGAGAAAACAACAATATGGTCATTTAGCCTGTTTCAGCTTTCTGTTGCTTATTGGTGGAATCAACTTTATTAACTGTAATTCTTTGCATATGTGCCATATTGTGATTTCAACCAGCCTTATTGATGAACATGGGTTCAACTCATTTTCTCACAGCTTATGCATATTCAGCTGCACTGCCCTGATTTTTCTGTTTGGCTTCGTGGCTGAAGTTATGATTGGATGTGTGCATTGAGTTATGCATTTCTACTCTTCAATATTGCAGGATTTGGGTAAAAAGTCTCAAGCATGGCAGAGAATATCAGAGCGTCATGTTCCAGGTCTGAAAGTTAGTCTTGTTTACATTCCAATTTAGTACTGACTGAGCATTTGTAGGATGGAAAAATGCTTTACATAATCCTCACAATATTACACTCTACCTTGAGCAAACTGTGTGATTGTGCAACTGCTGTGAAAGACGGATTAGTCCATGTTGAAAGGAGAACAATGCAGACTCAACGGAGGTATCTTGCATTATGTACCTGCATAGCGTGCATACGGAGCCGTCAGTGCACCATGAACATAAGATGCCTACAAGAACTTATCTAGTCTTCATTTCAAACACCTCCTTTGTGACTGGGTTTTTCCTCCTCCCGTCCACACAAGAACACACACACAGTGAGGTCTGTGTCGGCAAATTTGGCATTCCTGAATTCAGGAGAAGATTAACTGGGCATTTATTTGTAAACATGTAAAAAAAAAAAAAAAACAATATCAAGTGTTAGATCAAGCACTATTTTGGCTTCGCCCTCCATTGCACGAAATGTTATGCGATGCCTCACCAAAGGAGATAACGGCGCACACACAAACGCACTTTTTTTTTCAAGTTTCTGTGGAAGAGATGTCTCCTGAATCCATAGAAATCCATATGTGTCAATGCCAAGAAGCATTTTCTTTGCCGGTGGTTTGGTTCAACCCACACACGCCTCTTTCAACGTCTTATTTCACATTCTAATCTGCTTCTCTCTTTGTCTCTGTTCTTTATCTCTGTCTCAGTGTTTCTTGAAGGTCTGATGTTTCCTGCCTGTGTGCTCTTGCAGTGGATAGGCTTGCCGCCTGCCAGGAACTCAGAGAAAGTAGGTACGAATGTAAAGTGCTTCCTCTGATCAGGACTCCTTTTTTTTTTTTTTTTTTAAATAGATAATATCTAGGTACTTTTTACTGAAAATATGTTGTAAAGGAAGTTAGGTCCTCTCAGCATGTTGGTAGATTAAACCTTTCAGTCAAATCTGAGCTGAAATGAGCAGATTTATTTTATATCATTTTTGCATCAAAGCACCATTGATCCACATGTTCACATTGACAATTGTGCAACTTTACTGTGCATTTACATTACAGGTCATTTATCCATAGCGACTTACATTGAACTAACTACAGGGACAGTTCCTTGCTCATGGTGGCAGCCTGGTATTGAACTTACAACCTTCTGGTGTTCTATTTGAAAGCCTAGACCACTAGACTACCACCATCCCATTAGTCTATGGTTCCCTCTCACCTCACTTATCACCCCTGCTTCCAGAACAAGCTGTGATAAACCCTCAGTACTACCTGCAGCATCAAACTCCAGACGGACACATTAGGTTTGAGAGCCAGATGTGTTTATGAGAGTTGATGAAGACCAATTAAGTGCACACTGCATGTCACCTTTTTAAAGCTGGAGTGCGGGACTTTTACTTATAAATAGAAGTCTGTTGCATTCACGCCTTTGCCAAACGAGTTCGCACAATGCTGATTAAGCTGCCGACAGGGAAAGCTCTCTGTGTTTCACAGTACACTGGAGTTGTGCAGGAAGTGGAGAGAGACCATAGCGACGGAGCAGCAGCAAGGTGTATGCCGGAAAAATGTCCCAAAAAAAGCTTCTGGAGTGGATTCTCCAGGTAAAAAAATAAACCCGGCGTGAGGAGGAAGAATTAAAGGGGAAAAAAAGAAAGCGATCGGCGGCGAGGACAAACACAGATGTGGCGAGCTCACCTGCAGGCATCGACTGTGTTTGTGTAATTACTCTCACTGCCAGAGGGGGGAGACAAAAGTTCTGCACAGCTTTAACCACGTAAAGAAACTTAAACCAGATGCTCCTCTGAGACTTCGTTGAACAAATGTTAAAACATTTAAAAGGTTTTTTTTCGTCTCCCCACCAGGCCTGGAAGTATTAGGGGTATATGTGTGTGTTTGTCATCACATCTAGTTTTGAAAATGCATCGTGGTTTATGCTGCAGTATAAGGTCATACTTTAGGCATTTATATGTAGAATACCTTTTGAAAGGATTCAGACACTAACATGATGGAATTTATGTTGAACAATGTGCCATTTATAATAAAAAATAATAATAATTCCGACATATTGGCCCACATCATAGTTTGTTCAGCTCTCATAATTCTATCACTCCAATCAGAAACGGCTTCTTATGCCTTTTATTTCCCTGTCCTGTCTTTCCAGCTCCCAGTTTTCCCAGCCTCCTCTCCTCGTCCTGTCTCCACATGTCACGGCCACGGTAAGAACCAGCTACTGCCTCCCGTCCGTCTCTATTTACGCAGAAAGAAAAACACAGATCTTATCAGTTTTCATATTGACGTGTAGTGTCCTGTCGTGTGTAGGATTGGAAAGCTTCAGACTCTGGCGACTTAAAAAAAAGACTCTAACCTGAGAAGGCACCTAAGAGCGAAAAATGATTAACATCTAAGAAACAAAAGTACCAGAGACAATTCTGATATGCTTCATGACCAGCTTTACTTTGAGCCACTTGAAAAGTTTTTTTTGCCTTTTGCATTTTGTAATAATTATCTAGTATGATTCCATTAAGAAAATAAATATTTATATTTGGAAGTAAAAACCATCGATTTTAAACTGAAATCACTGCACTGGATTGCAATCTTATATCGACGGTATAGTTTAAATTCAACAAGTACAATAGAGTAATAAAATAAAACACCAACTACATGTACCTGAATGACCCTTCAATTCTCCTTTGCAGTCTTATTTCAGATTAGTTTGTCCAAGCAGAAATAAATAGACTTTCATGACAAAACAACAGGTAGTTATAAGGATTAGGCTAATTATTAATTGTATATGACATTAGAGCAAGGAGATTAACATGCACTAATGTTAGATCATCCTTTGTTATCCGTCGTGATTGGTCATAAGGACACAACAGCAATAAAAACCACGCCCACGCTTTATCTCAGGACAGAAGTTTCAAGATTGCGTAAATGCACATTGACTCATATCTGAACTTCATAGGAAAGTTTGTGTGACAGCGCCGTCTAATCACCTGTATGCTGTTAGATACAGAACTTAAAAAGCATTTATTCGAGATCAAACTTGTTTTTTGTTATTTTTACATTTTCAGCAAGTCAAGATCATTTAAAGTTTTACATCAACATCATTCTTTTGGAAGGAGATGAGGAGATCAGTCATCAGAAATGTACTCGAAGATAAAAAATATATTTATACATTCACATATTACAGCAGTATTGAAAACACATAAAAGACGAGACAAGTTAACTTCCCACAATGTCACCTGCAAAAACTGAGTTATGAAATGTTAACTTGTGAATGTGATCCCTACTCTGTTAAAACATCACTTAATTTGAGTGAAGTTTATCACATCTTTGGGGTTAGATTTCCAAAGCATTTATTGGGACACTAAATAACACAAACAAAAACATTATTCATTATTTATTACACTGAATCTGTTTTATGGGGTCATTTAAACCTTGAAACATTAAAAATCCTTTTGAGTAGCCATATAATAGAAAACGTCAGCAGTAGTATTATCAGTACCTATTTCTATTTGTAACAAAACACCATTTAACAATCAATAATGCTGCATGCATGTCAGCGTCAGTACTCCAAATAGTTCCACCCATTTAAAACTTGAAACCCAAATAACTTTAATTAATTTAGCGCTATCACGCATTACTCACTTTGTAGATGATTTAAAAAAAAATTGTTAATTGTTTTACAATTAGTGACAATAAATGAGAGGTATTGGAGCCCCCTAAAAAAGTCACGTCCTACTCGTAAGTGGGCTGATGCAAACACCGTACATTTACAGATATACTTTATAGATATATATTCATATACTTTATCAGTGTGGGTACAAGAACGAAGCATATGTGTCGAATGGACAATTGAGTCGAAGAAAAACAAGTGATGTCTTCACTGTGAACGTACAGCTCTGCTCGGGTCAAATCTACACCCCTGACTGACGGAGTACAAAAACACGACGGCAGGATGTTAAACATGTTGTCTTATTTAAGGCCGTCGTACTATATGTGACCTTACTGCACATATTTGCAGTGCTTTCATGCACGTCGAGTTGCACATTGTCACTTGTGCAGATGTGACATTTGCAGAGCCAAATCCGTTGTGTACACAGTAATGTATATCAATACGCCTCGGCCTTGTTTTTAATCCTGTACTCTTGTTGATAAAGGCATTTAAGTAGAAAAAATCAGCTGGGGGTCTTCTTCCCCTCTTTGTACCCAAAGAGAGTTCCCCTCAGCTGGTTCCCATTTGTTGTCATTAATCCGATTTTTTATGAGGAATTAAAGTTGCGCAAATATTCCACAGCGGAAATGTCTCATTGTGTTGCTGCAGAGTGTCACCATTTCAAACAATGCAGTGACGGATACAAAGCAATGATTTGATTTATGATGCACAATGATGCATCTTTAAGACACCGATGAGTAACATGTCCGTGCAATTCAACCCAGAATCACGGGACCCCAGCTGACACCCAGCCCATCCACTTGTGTCCTCTGTAGTGGACATTTTGTTCGCGTGCGTCTCCTTTTACTCTTGTGAGCTACTCTATCAATCCCTGCTGCATTGTACAGAGGACATACATTGTTAACCCTAAATAGGTAGAAAACCACAAAAAAAAAAAAAAAGGGAATTTTGAAGACGCTTTTTTCCCCCTCGGTTCCCAGGATGATAAAATGAGTCAGCCATCTATTTATATTCAGGCAGTGAGCAGCAGACGTGCCCGCGCTCACTGCACGATTACAGTTGATGATGTCATCAAGGTGAGAGGGACTATCCAGGTGACTTATACATACACAATGGAAATGGGTGTTTGTGGGAAAAAAAATTTTAAGACATGTAATTTTCCTGGTTTTTAAAGTGGGATCTTCCAACCCGGTCTCTTTTTAAAAAAAAAAAAAATAATAATAATAATGTTCCCATACAACTAAACTGTATTCATTTACATTTTGAGGGAAACAAGTTTTATCCTGGATTAAGGTCGCAGTTTTAAACATGTGGTTAATGTTTGTGAGTTAAAGCTAAACAAAATAAAAAGGCCACACAACTACTTGGTTAGGTAAGACTTTATGGTTTAGCTTAAAATATGTGTGTTTGTTACGCAACTTAGTGTACATACAGTACATACCTAAGTTAAAATAGGTCAAAGTTGATTTTTGGTTTCCCTGCGGTCTTCCGCGTTAAAGTATTTGTTGTTTTATTTTTTTACCCATCCTTCCCCGGTCGCCTCCCTACGCGGACTTGCACGGACTTTGTGTAGAAACATATTTGACCTGAAGTTTGTCAGTGATTAGTCATTTGTCCTATATTTAAATGCAACAACTATCAAGGAAAAAAAAGTAAATAAAGAAACGTATTTGTGATACGTCAAAAACAAACGTAATCTGCAAAAAAATTAAAAATAATAAAGTTTCCCTCAAAAGATGATTGACAATGCAGTTTAGTTGCATGGCAATGTAATTGTTTTTAGGAGACCAGGAAAATATGTACAGTATATTTAAACCCATTTCTATTATATCTGTTACACAATTCAATAATAAATCAACATTAAGGATCAGCTTCCTGTATGGGCCATTAGGATTGAGTCTTATTTAATATATTATATTATATATATATTATATTATATTATATATATTATATTATATTATATTATATATATACATATTGTATATAATCTATATATTATATTATATAAAATATATATATCTATATAATATATGTAATATATATAATATTATATATCATATAATATATTAAATAAGACTGGCCTTATATGCTTATCTTTTGGGGTCAGTTACATGCACACATTCGATAACTTTTCTTTAATTCCCCTAGTTTGGGAAATCTTACCATTTACAGCTTCACAGAAATTTTGACAAGATTTAAACACTTTTGGTTGACTTGGTTAAATGATGGCGTTTAACACTAATGCTTGTTTGAGGTGGAAGCTCAGATAAAGGTTGTGTGAGATGGTTATGATTCAATAAGGTTCTTCGAACATTTGAAAGGAATTTTTCATTTGTCATAACTACTCGCTGTCCAAGGCAAACAGAAAAACAGATGTGCATACTTGTTCCTTAAAACAACACTCATGTTTCACTCAATAAAAATCCTCCAACATTAACATATTCCAGAAGGAGACTATTGATTCACTGCTACAGTACTGTATTTCTGCAATGCTGAGGAACACATGACACACTTTGGTAGAATAAGATCTTCCTATTTACATATTTATATATTTCCATTTTAAGAATCAATAGAAAATAGAAACTTAAATAATAACTATATCTTGTCTTCACAGCGCACTTTGCCTTCAGAGTCCCCTTTCATAAAATAAGTAAATTTTTGGGGCACGCCGTCAGTCTCGGGTAGTAATCCTTTTGAGGCTGTACAGGTGTCGCCCCACAGAAACAGCCTCGGTTGGCCATGAATTTTCAAATGACGTTATTGCGCGAAGGTTGCGTTGTGTTTCCCGTTGAGCTTTCTATCACCACTTGATCGCCTCTCAGTAAGAAAGGGAAATAAGTGGAGAGGTAAAGACCTTTAAACTTGGTGCTACAGAAGCAGTAGACCAGCGGGTCCAGCAGACAGTCCATGTAGGAGAGGACCATGAGGCCGTCAAAGGCCACGGCAGCTTTATCCTGGGAGGATTCATCCCACACTTGGACCCGTGCGATCAGCAGAATAATCCTGGCTATGGTGCAGGGGAGGAAGCAGAGGGAGAAGACCACCATGACGGAGGTCACCAGAAAGACGGCTCTCTTCAGCTTGGTCCGATCCCCGACAGTTTTCTTCCTGAGCCGGTTGACGATGTGCACCGTGCAGTAGACCAGGATGATGAATGGGATTAGAATCTGGGTAAAGAAAACCACTTCTCGCAAACTGTCCACCACATCCTAAAATCAGAAGAAAAAAAGGAAGGAGCAGTTTAATCGTCTCATACATCAACACATTCTCCTTCTTGCTTGGCTATTGTGTCCCTACAAATTGTTTTTTTTAGGACAGCTTTTAACCACTATTTTAAATATAATTCATAAATGTATATATAAAGTTTTAAATCTGTAAAGCAACTGTCAAATTAATGCATTTGAGTAAAAAATACTCGAGCTGCAACGATTAGTAAACTCCACAGAAAAATTATCTCCAACTATTTTGATGATCAATTAATCAGTAGTTGTAAACATGGCAGAAAATACTATTTTCAGCCTCTCAAATCTGCTTTTCTCTGTTTTATATCATGTTAAACTGAATCTATTTGGGTTTTGGACTGAAAAAACAAGACATTTAAAGACATCAGCTTGGAGCCCTAAAAAGTACAATATTTCCCTCAGACTTGTAGTGTAGTGGTAGTGGACTTATAGTAAAATAAAATAGAAATATACTTCAAAATTGTACTCAAATGTGGTACTAATTAAGTCTACTCTCTTTACTTTTCAACTTAGACCAAGTGTGTGTAAAAGTCAAGAACAGTTTTTATTCTTCACTAATATTTAACCTCCCCGTAAAAAATATCTAACCATGAATTATTGTGACTTCAAACAATGGATGAAGTATTAAAACGCAAGCTCTGTTTTAGTAAGTGGTCATAAACACAATGTCTATTGTACAAAAACACACTTTTTTTTTCTCATGAGGCATAGAATTTTATATATAACGTGTAATAAATAGTGAATAAATAGCATCTCCTCCTTTTTTTGACAATATTAATTTGTTTTCAGCATGCACGTGTCTTTTTCAAACAGTGTCCCTGTCATATGTGGTGCGGTTTGACACACTCCAGATACAACACACAGGACTGTGTGCTCTGGAAATAGCTCTGGAAACAGGCTCTATCACACTGGAGCTGTTGAATGAGATAACAGACCCATAGCCTTCATTTCTGATTAGGCGTCTTGTCACCTTAATCGCAGAGATGACTTCAGGCCCAGTAACTGCTTCCACAAAATAACTGTATTTTGTGTGGATTGCGTATTGCATAAAGGACGCAGCTCCTGATGTGACGACATCGAAGCGTGCTCACTCAGCACAGCGTTGCCACATTGTCACAACTGACAGAAAGGCATGACATGACACACAACCCTACAAAATCATTTTCCTGTAAAGCCAAACGTTTTGGGTTTCATCATTTCCTGCTTTCATGCTTTGTCACCACTTGTTATTTCACTAATGTCATGCACAAACAATAAAGAATGAATTGAAACGCATGGTGACAATTTACACAAATGACACCTTCAGCGTGGAAACGTTACCTTAATCAAGGCGTCTTCTTTATTTTCGCCGGGGTTTTGGCTGTGGCTGTTGCAGCAATCAAAGTTCTTGAGCATGGTCGGGATAGTGAGAGGCAGAAGAAGCAGCCAGATGAGGATAGAGATGTGAGGAGACTTCTTGAGAGCCCTCAGTAAATTCTTTCGACCCGGGTGTACCACGTTAAAATATCGATCGATGGAAGTCACTGTCAGGAAGGCAATGCTGGCTCCTCGGTTTAAAAACAACATGAAGAGCATAGCTTTGCAAACTGTGTCGTTATCACTCCTCCTCTCTCCCTGGATGAAGTTGTATGCCTTTATGGGCAAACAGAAGAGCAGGAGGATGTCAGCCAACACCAGGTTGAAAAGGAAGACGTTATTGGTGTTGGATTTCCAGAATTTCAGCTTGAATATGAAGAGGTGGAGGACAGATGCATTCAGAGGCAAAGCCAGGATGACGATCACAATCATGACCGCGGCATAGAATTTATACAGCGCCTTGTTTGTGGCAAGGCAGTCCTCAATACTTTGGTAAGGAGATTCAGTGGTGTTTGCCATTTGAAGAGTTAAAATACACTTGCCAGAGAACAAGAAAGTGGAAAAGTCTCACCCACAGAAAAAAAAACCTGTCAAACAAGTTTCTTCAATGCCTTCAGTTTGAGTCCTCTATTAGGTTGTATCTTCTTCTTTCAGTCCTCGAGGTTTGAGTTTGCAATGCAAAGTAATTCAGGTTTGAATGTCCTGTTCTGTGAGAGTCTTGAAGTGATTCTCTCGGTGTGCAGAGCAAATGGTTGACAGATTCTTTGAGTTTGGTTGCAGCTCTGCCCTGTGCTCGTAGCTCCGCCTCAGACTTTAGCCTGAGGAGGTGAGTCACCAGATGCTTTTCCAGTGGGGCTTACAAGGGCTACGACCAGGCTGTAACATTTAATACATATAACCCAAGCTCTGTTTCTTTACAGGGAAATAAGACTTGTTAAGCCCCAAACTAAACACAAAGGTGGCGGCATTTGTTTTAAGTGATAAAACTTGATAAAAGTCTGACAAGCCCTTGATCGAAACAGTCAGACTGCTCGCTCAAGCTGATACGAGTTGGACAGGCAGCCAGTCGTATGAGAAAATAACTTCTTGGAAACATTTCATCTTTTTTGCAAAGCGAGCTGCCATTTCCTGGCACAAACTGTGAGAATTAACCATTGTGCGACTCTGAGGATTCAGTAAATCCCAGAAGCTATTGAATGACATACGGCTTCTCATCAATGACAGCTTGCCAGCGTGTCCGCTCTTTGCTCCCTGTTCAAAACTGTGTGCCTCCTCCGCAGATGCTAAAAATGCTAAAGAGGGACATTCAGAGAAAAATTCTCCTTAGAGTACGCAGATGTGGATCCCTGGGAATTAACGATGTATGTACGTGTAGGCACGAGGAGACGGACATAGGGCTGCTGTCAGTGTTTTCTACTATGTAAGGAAAAGTCAATGGGGTTGCATGGAATGTTGCGTCCTAAGGGAGGAGGAGAAGGATTAGTTTTGGGCCTCACAGTCAACTCTGCATGCCTCCAGCTTTGCATGCTTCGAACTCCTTCTCGGCTTCAGCTACAAGTCTAGACAGCTCTTGAGATTCAAACCGGTTTTTGAGACGTGGGGAGGACGTGACCTCCAGATCTGGTTGATGATTTAAAAGCCGCCTTTTTAAAAGGAGACTAGGTACACGACACGTCACAGTAACGAACACTGTTGTGTGTAATAAATCGATGCGTCTATTCTGTGTGTTTGCTGAACATTTCTCTCACGTCATCCAGTGGTTTTACTTTACTGCTTTATTGCTACAGATGATTTACGCATTAGTTAGCTCTGATCTGGTTTAGATTTACACTGAGTGAATGTTTGATTTAATCTCTCCTGTCTTAGATTTGACCATGTGAGCTGAGCAGCTTGTGCCTCTGCTTCCCTCAGAAAACGATTTAATTGTATATTGAGTTAGTCTTTGAGTTGTGCAGAGGATCAAGGTATAATTTAAGCCCAGCAGTCTGATCTGATGCCCCTTTGGTAGCTTCTGCACAGCAAGACTGTAGCTATGGAGGATTAGTTTTACGACTAGGATTGATAGGAGGTTAATTTCATGTCGTATTTTAACACTATCGCTCTGATTGTGGGAAGTATTAATATTTTCCTTTTGATATCCTGATTTATTTATGCACTGTTGTATACCCTTGTCACCGCACGACACGGAAAGGATTGAAAAGAGCGTCGATTGTTCCAAGCTGAAGAAACCACAGTGCATTCTCACTTTTATATTTAGTGAAACGTGTGCTTTCTGTCGTAGTGCTTCTGTAGGGCTTCTCAAGTTTCTGTGCTTAGCAAAGTTGGCTCGTAACACGTAAAACTCCAGGATGATTACTTTCTCATTGCAGTATAAATTGGCGCCGACAGATGCCGTTCCAAAGTCTTCATTTAGTCAATAAACAGTATTTAGATTAGACTATATGGCTGTTATTAAGAAGAAAACAAAATCCAGATTATTTACATTCTTGAAGAAGATGTACTATTAAAATGTAACATTTCATAGGCTAGTTTTTTTTTGCTATAGAAATGAACTGTGATTGTTAAACTAATGTGATCATAGCGTGTTTATTGCGAGTGTTTGAATCCGGCAGGACTCTTGAGAAGTGTTGCTCTGCAGCATCAGAGGAAAAAGTGAAGCCTGTCTGACAGATTAACAATCACAACACTGTTCTCAGTTTGTCGAGCCAAGCTGTGACTCCGGTAACACTTACTGTAAAGTTGTACCTGCTGCTATAACTCACAGCCGTGCAGAGTTTTCACACTGTCATCCATACTTTCTCACAGGAGCCTGAGATGTTTGGCACTCACATACTTTTGCCTTCCAGCAAAGTGAAACGGTGAAGCTTTCCTTCAACCTCCTGTCCTGCAGATTCACTCTTTTCTGATCTATCTGCGTTAATATACCTTTTTATATTGAACGTTTGTTTTCCACTCAGATGCGTTTATATCCAAAAAAGAGACAGCGGAGCAGACACACTCACCTACCAGCACGGATCAGACTGTGCACAGAGATGGAGAGCAGGAGCCGGGCGGTCCCTCTGGAGTGAGGAACATCCGGCCTGCTAACACTGAACACAGGTACTCAGGCGGCTGGCCTACAACTCTGAACATCTGAGATTACTATACAGCAGAACGTGTGTGCCACTCTTAACTCTGCTTTGATGTTATTTGGTATATTCTTGTCCTTATTGTCCAAAGTGTTTTTCTTTCTTCTGTCTGGGCACCGACGCTGATCGTCAGGGTTGTAGAGGAGCTGAAAGTGCACGAGATCTCTGAGCCAAGACAGCTGCAGGTATATTACATCGCTAATAGTATAGTATGTACAGTAGTTTACTGTGGCATTGTGTCCTGTACTGTAGGACAATTGGCAGATTAGACACCACTTAGATGACGTTAAGGTACATAATACACAACAAAAACATATCAAATCACAAAGCCTCACATATAAAGAATGACTTACTTAGAAGTCTATGAGAAAATGACCCCATTTCTCACTTGATTTACTACCTCAGTAAACATTTTCCTGACGAGTTTAAGGTTTCAATCGCTAGTTTTGAGTCTTATTCAATACAGCATGATGTTCAATTTGTAAATTATGGTCCCAGTTAGAGTAAAATAGACGATGAAGCAGGGTGTGCTTTAGGGCGGGGCTACCTTGTGATTGACAGGTCGCTACCACGGTGTTATCATTTTACAATTTTAACCCTTTCACAGTGTGTTTTCAGTTAAAGAAAGTTCATTATAACATTTTGGTAGCATAAATGTCCAAAATATTAAACTTGAGGCTTCAAAGTGTAGTCCACAAACCAAACCAATCTTTTATGTGCCTCGTTGGCGCAGTAGGCAGCGCGTCAGTCTCATAATCTGAAGGTCGTGAGTTCGACCCTCACACGGGGCAGATATTTTGTAAATTTCCCCGCTGTGGGACGAATAAAGGTTTTCCGATTCTGATTAATCTAATGAATGGGATTCAATTATTTTGAAAAACGTTGCATAAAACATGAAAAATGATTCACTCATTTCAACAAATAACAGCATTTATTAGGCTTTCATCACATAACTATGGCCAAATAATAATAAGGTAATTTTGTCTGTTTCCTTTATTTAGCCTACCATTGCTCTTTAATCTCAATCATATTAATTGGAGGATCCATTATAATGGAACCTTTTCATTGGCAAAAGTCACCCAAATGAACACAAACCAGAATGCATTCTATTAAATGTGAATATGAACATGTGCATGTGACTTGGAAATTATTTTTGTTCAATCTCTATTTTTCAGAATCTCAGTGGGATGATGAGGTTGACAGAGAAATGTTACTTCTTGCGGGAGGGTGAGGGCATTTCCAGGATGGACAGAAATAATTTGAAGGTCACTGATCAGCCGGCGCTCCAGGGGAGGGCTTCCCTCGGCCTGCAGCAGCCCGGCATGAAGTTCACCTCTGGCATCCAGAGGCGCTCCTCTGCTCCATCTACAGGTTTTAAAGACGAGGGAACGCAGCTGGAAACCTTCCAGCCTTTAACCTTTCAGCCCGAGCATAACCGAAAGTTGGGAACTTTACAAGACCTTTGCTCTGGTCCATATAATCCTCAGACACTCGAGTGCAGCCAGAGAAAGACCCGAACAGAGCTCCAGGCTCAGGCCGAAGTCTTTTCCCGGGTCCTCAGCCAAGAACAAGCTTACTTCATCACTCCTCTGGTGTCCCAACGTGAAACTCTGCCTGTCCAAGTAAAACAGATTACAACAGACAGAGATGAGAAAGTTGTGAACAGTGATAACCCTGATTTAACAGAGTCAGAATGCAGAATTAATCAATTACTCCCTGAGCCGTCGTCCTCTGTTGGCAAGTCTTTTGGAGAGAAAAGGGTGAGGCACCAAGAAATGGAAAACATGGGTGAAACTGCAGGAAAGATTGTTGACGAAGACGAGGTTAAAGGTCAGTTTGAATTCGCAGCACCTCATAGAAATATGGCTGTGAGCTCATGTTTTGCCACCTCAGAGGGTCAATGGGAAGAATCCCTGCAGCAGAACAACACGCGCGTCTGGACACACACACATGCCAGCGCTGCGTATGAATCAAACTTCAACATTTCCCCCCTTTTGAAGGACAACAGAGTTTCCCCTCGGGCCCGGAGAAATCAGGAAGTTATTGTTAGTTTTGAGAACGACCACATGGAGAGTGTCTCAAGCTCTAACATGGAAACTCTATCCACAGGCTGTGATGAAACAAAAACACATTTTCATCTCTGTCAGTGCAGCAAGTCAAGGCCAGGAAGCAGCACAGGCTCAAACTGGGTCAAAGATCAGAAACAAGCTACAGCAGCTTTTTGTCTTTGTGCGTCAAACAACACAAGTCAAGTCCCAACACCTCTGAATTCAATTCCCATGCATTCCACTACAAGAAGCACTACTGGTGGAGGTAGTGGGAGTGAGGATGAAGATAGCCCACCCTCCCAGTGTCACCAGTTTCCCAAGTTCCCATCCCCTCCTCCCTGTCTCGCCCTCCAGGACTCCCATTTGAACCGATCAGGGGAGTATTTTGCCAGCGAGGCTGATGAGGGATGGATGTTCCCGGGGATCCAGGAACGTGACCGGAGTATCGGATCTGGGTTCGGCCCTCAGCGACAATCCTCTTCCTCCAGCTCCAGCACAGACGCTAAAACTCAGGGTGCTGCTAATGGTGATTCAGATATTTACTTAACATATTTTAAAGTGGTAATAGACAACTTCCTAACTTTTTCTTCAGAGCCCTTATTCAGGCCATCAGGGAAAAACAAGAAATATATCCAAATATATTATATTCTAATTCTTTCCCGACGCTGCTCAGTAATCGCAATCCACAGCTTTCCTGCAAACAGTGACTAACCACGAAGCTTTATGCAATGTGCGATGACGTCACCGATAGGCAAACGAGTGTATGACGTCACCTGGCTTTTAGCGAATATCGAATGCTATATTGAACAGCATTTTATTTTCCTCTGCTCGGTGCCGTAAATGTAGTCTCCATTTTCTCGGGAGGCAGACAGAATATACTGGTGGTGTTATTGTTCTTTATCCAACACATAATGATAAGTTAAAGCAAAAAACTTGCCTATTGCCGGTTCTATTTACCGAAGAGTGTTTGCCTATATTGTCTTCATATGTAAAAGCTAGCTGCATTGGAGGCGCGCTAAGTGCACTTTTGGTCATTTTCATGGCAAATACATTATAGGTGGGCGTGTTGGAGCCATATTTTTCTGAGAGGACATCTGTGGTCTGGAGCTTGAACATGATTATTTATGCGCTTTCATTGTAAGCGATGGAGGAGAAAAATATGCTTTAAGTCCTGCTAAACTCAATAATGTGTTTTGTTTATTGTTACTTCACTTCTAAGTTTATGATACATAATTCTGCTTCTTGAAGCTCTCTTTTGTGTATCTGTTCGTGTCTAGGGGATCAGAAAATGTTGACGTTGCAATCACTGGAATCAGAAAGGAAACCTGATGGTCCCGATTTAACAGAAATGGCACCAACATCGAGGGGATTTCTCAGGTAAAAACTGCTTGTGTGTTTCTGAGGGCACTAAAATATCGACTGATCAACAATCTGCTGCATCTCGGCAGCGCTGCGTTGGCTCAGGAAGGAGGTTGGTGTCATTATTACTTTAGCATGATGTTATCTTAAGCGTCCTTTCTTGTTTATTATCATATCTTTTTTTTCTTCCCTTCTCCAGAATGCACGCACATGAAATTATATTCAAATCTGCACTACAAAATGCCATGACTCACAAAACAAAAGATTATATTGTCAGCAATAAGGACGTTTTCTTTAGACTGTAGCCCCTTAAAGACTCTGTTTAACTATTAGAACGGATTTACATGAAACTGTTCAGACATTCATGCTGCCCCATCATCGGGTCAAATGTTTTATCTGTCCCAATACTTTATGACCAAAAATACCTGCAAAACTAATATTTTTCCCATCAGTCTCAGCTGTACTGTGTGCTCAGTGAACAGCAAATGTTGGCATGCGAACACGCTAACTTAAGATGGTGAACTTATTTCCTAAGTTGCTCTGTTTCTATGCAGAGAACGAGTGGATGCGACACATGAGCTGCAGAGGAGCTGCGAAGGAGAGCACGTCCTCTGTGACGGGGAAGAGAGTCAGCACACGAGAAGTCCACACAGTCTGCACAAACTGGAAACCAGGGAAGTCCAGGTCAGTTTTTGGTAGAAGCTGCGACTTTTAGTTGGACTAAAAATATGTTTTACCCTTTTTTTTAGACAGGTAATCTCATTGGGGTGTCATTCTCAAGAGAGACCTGATACGACCTAAAACTACAGACAGACAAAGACAATTAGTAGATTAATGTTGATTAATGATTTGATTCTAGCTTCAATAAATATTTAGCTGTTTGATCTGCTGTTTATTCAGTAGCGACACAGAAGAATAACAAGATAAAACAACAACACATCCTTCAATCAGCAACACAATTTATTTGGCAGCTATAACTGCTTTAGTGTTTTCACAACACCCCCTTTCAAACTAAGGTGCACATTTCAGTTTTATTCCCTTGTAAAATTACTGTGTAAAGGAAACAATTTTCCTTTCCCGTCAGAGCCGTGTCTCAATAATAATTTACTTTCTTGCATTTCTGAAAAGCTCCTTCCAGCATTCCCTGAAGCCATGAATACCGCCCACACCTCCTGTACGTATGTTGCAGAACTGGTAGCACCGGTGTTGCATCGTCATATGCATTTAGTAGATAACAAGCTCTTTAATGGCACTATTTAAAAAAGGCCGTCAGGGACCTCTGCAGCCTTTTAAATACGAGGATACAAAGTCTGTAAGTCTGTAAGTAAATGTGAAACTTCGCTACACTAGACAACAAGAGAGTGTTGTTGAAGAGGAGGCCATGAATGTGAAGCAGGGTGCTGCTGGGAAATTACCTGTAATATGGTGACTAATGTTAAATTTACCTGCAAAGCTAAGATGTCAATTATTGTGCATTTACCTCATCGCACAATTAATGACTTTACCTGGACAAGTTGCTGCCTGTTTTTCTGATGTTCTCCTGCTTGTCATACAGGAACATGTGAATCATTATTGCAGCTTTGAAACCTAATGTCAGGAGGTGTGGTAAAAGCCGCTTTCATACGGCTGCCACAGAAACATAACATACCGACGGAGTGCTGTGCAAACATTGGTTTTGTATAGAGGGAGAAACAAGGCTGTTGGTTTTGGTTGTTTTCCCATGAGCCTTAGAGGGTTGCAGAGTGCTTGCAAACTGAGAAATGGCTTTTACTTTCGTTTAATCTCACATTTTAAATCCTCTTTTACATTTTAGAATATCATATTATTTCGAAATGCAAAGCAACATCTGCTGGTAATTCTTGTCAGATCAGGAACATGTCGAGCTTGTTTTCTAGATACTAGAGGTAGATACTTTACTTTACTGATCCCAAGAGAAAGTCCGGCATCCTGTAGCTCATAAAACACATCGAGACGCACAGGAGTAAAGGATAGAAACATAAAGAAACAGCAGTGAAGTGATAGCCGAACCACCAGAACCACTACGGAGAGCTGTCACTATAATAGAATATGTGCTAATGGAGGTAATGCAAATGTAATGTGATTAACAGTACAGCCATTACAACTGTAGGGTGATTTAAAAAGGTGCAAGAATAATGATTTTCATGGATAATATAAAATAGAAATCAGCATGTCCACGTTTCTGTTTTCCTCAAACTCACCCAATAATTGCTGCCTTAAGAACCTTTTTAAGGTAGACCACCACACACTCAATGTAACACCACTGTTCCTCCGCTCATGTGCAATACACCCCGTACTATTTATTACTATTCTTACTGTTTTTATTTACTTACTTACCTTACTGTGCAATACAATCATGTGCAGTACGAATGTGCAATATATCTTTTTTTAGTATGTATTATTGTTACCACTGGCTGCTAGAGTATCACTCTCACTGTTCACTTTCTCTATCACTTACCACTTACTTGTTGTTGTGTTTTTTTGTACTTATATCTTGTACTTTACAGATATTCTTTACAGATATTCTTGTACTCTTGTCCTTTATCTGCACTGTCCCTTTGCTGCTGTAGCGCTGTAAATTTCCCCGCTGTGGGACGAATAAAGGTTATCTGATTCTGATTCTGAAAACGCGGGCGAGCTCATACCTTGTATCATATCTTGTGTGTTCAGTTTATTAGACACACCTAGCTAAAACTAATACAGTTTAATACAACAATCCTGCAATAAATCCTCCCTTCATGAAGGTTATACTGTTAAGTTTGTGCTGCGGTTTAATTTTATTGCGTGATACTGACAGGTGTGTATATTATTTTGACAACCCAATTTATATCAATGATGGTCGGACGAATAACAAACAAATAAATGACCATAAAGTTGAATTAACACCTCATGGTTAGGAGCAATGTCTTAATCATGGTGACTAATTCAATGCAACACATATCTTCACTGTCATTCACAACATAACATTAAGTGAATGACTAGAACTGCAACTAAATAAATTGTCAGCGTAACATTTTGAGGATATCTCTTCTGAAGCAGCGATAAGGGATACTATGAATTGCGTGGTTAATTTGTCGTTACACAATGTGGTTACAATCACAATTTAACCAGAATATAATCATGTGAGGTCAGTAAACACCAGAGCTCAGACAGAGCGTTGAGGCCAATAGATTTATTTACATATTTATATATCGTTTTCCTCCAATATGTTTCAGCTGGAAAAAATAATAAATGATTTGCCATGTTTAAAAAATGTTTTTATGATTATATTATAATGATACATACAGTGGTAAATAAGACGAAGGTGTTCCATAATGACATGCTTAGTACTGTGTAGGCTTCGGGATAAAACTTCCCAGTTGTCACTTTCGTTTTGACTTAAATCAGCTTGAGGCTGTTTCCTGTTTTTCTGACGGAGGCTGTTGTCACCAGGTGTGATGCAGAGCTGTAAAACACAGCGCAGCGTAAATCTGTGCAAACATTTACAAACATACTCCCACGTCTTCAAGTCAACACGTGAGTCACATACAGAGCTATGTGTACTCAGTGCGTGTGTGTGCGTGTGTGTGTGTGTGTGCAGGCCCTCAGGCAGCAGATGGAGGCCCTTCAGCAGCAGTTCAAGCAGAGAGAGAGTGATTGGTCTGAAGTTCGACGCCAGCTGGATGAGCTGATCAGAGAAAACTCCGAGCTGAGGAAGAAACTCACAGATACGCCACAGTGTCGCCTAGTGGCCGGACGATGTACTGCACAAACACACACTCGCAACCAGGAGGGACAGACAGAGGTAAAATATGCTGTCTGGTCTTGAAGTGACTTATCATGTGAACCATATCAACGTGGAATCTCCCCTCTGTGATCCAGATGTTCCGTTTAATTCACCCTGAATTGATGGTCCTTTCAAATATGGTTGATTCAAAGCAGACGTTGCGATATCTCGTGCGTGTTGTTTTATAAAGACAAAAAAATCCATTATTACCTAATAGTGTCGAAAAAGTTTCAAATGAGCGAGAGTCAACATGATCTGAGAGGAATGTGTACGTTAAATAAGCACTAAGGGAGGACTAATGCAACACATTGTATTATAGTCAAAGGAGTTAATTTATGGAGAAACTAGTGAGGAAAGGATAACTTAGAATATTTTACAGGTTTAAACGCATTTTTAAAAACAACATATTGAATGGTTATGAGATGGATGATCGGAGACGGGAACAATGTTTGTTTTTTATCTGTGTTTTTTTGTTTTATTCTGATTGAATTGGTTTTGTTTTGGATGTTTCATTTTCCATTGATTTGATCGAGGTGTGTATGGCAAACACTGGGGCGTAAAGTTGGAATATTTATGTTTCAGTAATATTGAAAAAATATAAAAGGTGTTTAGGACCTAGGTTAAGTGTGCACTTCTTCCTACTACTTTTCGGACATGAAATACATAATTATGTTGTTTATTAGGAGTTTGCTGCTGTATACGTTTGCTGGGTATTTTTATTTTTTTCTAATTAGAAAAATAAATAAATAACTAACATAAGTACAGTCAATGCATCGAGCTCCATGTAACACAACTTCACTTAATACCAGTTACATTTTTTTATGTTTTTTCTACAGAATTGTTGGCCTCTAACACTTAAAGCTACCGGCCTATTAGTCCATTTAGCTTTGCTGCTGTGTAAATCTTGTCGGTATCATATTATTCAAGTATATAATCCACTGTTAAGTGGTCTTTAAGCACCCCGGCAATAATTTATGAAGACTAACAAAGGATGGCGTCAAAGCACTGACTAACCTCATTAAATGTTTATGCAGTGCAAGTCGATCTGCTCCCTGTGCCAGTTCTGTCTTAGCCCAAACTTGATTTTACCTCCCCAACTTAAAGGTTTACGACAAAAAAAACTGCATTGAAATGTAATATTTGATATAAATAATTGTATTAAAATTAATTTCCCTATTAAAGATGTAAATTTTCCTCCAAGATAATACAAAAAAAGAGAGAAATCAAACACATGGTTACTTGTTAAAATATCTTTAACACAAATGTGTCTAATTCACCAAAAACTGGATGACTCTGAACCACCATGTTGACATTTTTATACTGATGAAGATTTCTTTATCTCCCGAGATGGAGCCGCTTCCCTCTCAGGGCTGCAGCCTGGTGACTTTCACTAACGGGACACGCAAAGTGACTTCTGTAGACCAGAAGACGAAAACAGTCACGTTCTTCAATGGAGACATCAAACACATTTTGGAAGATGGGAAAGTGGTGAGCTCTGTGGCTACCTGTTACCTTCACGTATGTTTGAATGCTTAATATTAAGGCATCAGATGCAGTCATAATCGGTGAGATCCCCGTATCTTTGTGCTGCATTGGCCTCAAACAATGATGTTAATATCAAGCGCATTTGTGTTACAGGTGTATTACTATGCTGGTTCACAGACAACACATACCCTCCACCCTACTGGTCTGGAGGTCCTTCACTTCCCCAACAAGCAGATCGGTAAGAGACAAATCTACATCTGTCAGGCGGCTGCTATGCACGGGCGGATTATGAGACAATGGGCCCCTGGACACAGACATGCAAAGGGCCCCACCACCTCCGCTACAGACTTTACAGTTGTTTAGCTTCTTGTCTTGTTGTGTCTCTTTGGTGTTATTTTGTTTCACTTTGTAATATTTTTGTAGTTATTTTTTTGTCAATGGTTGTTTTGATTGATTTTGAGCCTCTTTGTAGTTGCTTTATGTCTCTTTGTGGTCATGTTGTGTCTCCTTGTAGTGGCTTTGTCTGCATTTAGTCATGTGTTGTCTGTGTTTGTTTTGCTCCCTTTCATAGTCATTATGAGTCCCTTTGTGTCTCTGTGCAGCTGCTTTGCATCTCCTTGTAGTGGTTTTGATTTCCTGTCGTCTTTTCCGTCTCTTTGTAGTCGTTCTGTCTCTTTGTGGTCATTTTGAGTGTCTTACTGGTTGGTACATGTCTCTGAGGGGCATTTTGTGGGTGAAAGCCAGAGGGGCCCCTGACACTTTGGGCACATTCAGTAATCTACAAAGACTTTGTAGTTTTTGTAGAAACTCAGAAAAAGCCCAGCAGTACTGTATTTACCTGTAAATGTTCGGGAGCTTTGAGCGCCTCAGCCCCCCGTGTGGGATATCACGTATCGAAGAGGAAACGTCCGTCTCTCCTGAGAGCTCCACCTCAGCTTCTGCTTCACTTCTTAGATATAATAGATGAACATAAGAAGAATATTTACAAACGTTTTCAATTATACTCTAGTTAAATCTCATTATAAACCTCTTTGTATACATTTGAGTTAAGAGTTTCCCAGAGTACTGTTGATTGACTTTGCAATACAAACATCAATAAGCAATATATACGTCTATGATATATATTATATTAGATTTATTATGCTTTATAGATAAACTGACGACAGTTTAATCCTTCATCTTATTACTGTTGGTGGTCTTTTCCAAAAGAAAATGGAAAAGTCTACAGACTCGTCGGTACCGTTTATGACTACAGCTCCTAGTCTTTAATTTCTAACACGTCTCCTGTAACAGAGAAGCGACACCCCGGAGGGAAGAGAGAGATCTTATTTCCAGACCAGACCATCAAGTATTTGGAGCCTGACGGCAGCGAGAGGACGATCTTCCCCGACGGCACCATCGTGCAGCTCTCGCCGTGAGTCTGAAGGCGGCGCTTTATTTCAGGATCAGCTCCGGGGGTCTGCAGGGTCATGAAGGGGGTCGTTAAAGTGGCAGCTAACAGGCATCATGAATAAATAAACCATATTAGTGAGGTAGCCAGTCAGAGGACAGGCGCTGACTTCCTGCAATTTTGATATAAAACCCTTCAAAACCAGCTCATTCTGCACTGACAGTACGTGTGTGTGTGTGTGTGTGTGTGTGTGAGTGTGTGTGAAATATTCTAACCCAAGTCTCAGTCTGTTGCATCATTTTAGTTTATTTTATTTCTTGCAAAAAAAAGAAAAGAAAAAGTTAGAAACCTCCACTGTTAAATATCAATAAATAAAGATTGCATAATTCAAAGTTTCAAGACAAAGCAGGAATACAAAATTGATAGAAATTTACAATTTACTAGTTGAGATGCATTAAAATCCATGAAGTGATTATAAATCTTTGGTAGTTAAAGTCCTTTGCAGATGTTTTTTTTGAATAATGTACAGAATTTGTCTGTGATGCAAGCAGGTCAAACAGGTGGATCATCTGTATTTAAGTGACTAATGATTAAAAGGGAAGACAACAGTCCTCTTGTGGAATATGAGTGAACGTCTGAAGACTTAAAAAAGTTCTGGAAACAGGCAACAACTCATTTCACCAAAAACATTTTACTGGGTAATGTCTTCATTGTTCTTTCTGCGTCTCTTCCAGATCCGGTGAGAAGATGGTCCATTTCCCCAACGGTCAGAGAGAAATCCACACTTCCCAGTACAAGAGGAGGGAGTATCCTGATGGGACAGTGAAGACCATTTACTCCGACGGACGACAGGAAACCAAGTACGCATCAGGCCGAGTGCGCACCAAGCAAACAGACAAAGTTACAATCTGACATATTACATGAACGTGCGTGCGGGGAAGTTGTACCAGGAGGAAATACTTATAGATTAGAGTTTTAACTTTGTATTTTACCCTCATGTAGCAAGTAAGTAATTCATTATTTAGTGGAATGACAAGCGATATCACACAACAATGATTCAATATAATTATGATCACTTCTCCACATGCTGTTGTAAACACTGAGGGGTGAAGTCACAAAAGAGTTGTGGCGCGTTCGCGTCTGCTAAACCTGCACAAATCAGACAAAAAGAAACTCAAAGTCCCTGCAAAAGGGTGAAATTCAGCGTGTTGGTACTCCTGCGCCATTTGCACGCTTTTAAATTGGGTAATATGTTTACTTTTGGCACAATTGTCCCTTTTCTATGCTAATGAGCCTCATTGCAAAAACAGTCCAGTTCACAAATAGCCAGATGCAGTGGAATGGAATTATTCACGTCTTCAGAGAGTTGGTGGTCTTCATTTATAAAAGGGATGTCCCACCCAGACTTTCAAATGATCAATAACTTGTTTTGCTTTTGTCCCCTGCTTCACATCATGCCATCTTTTTTTGCAGTCTGAAGGTTTATCTGGATTCGGGATATTAAATCTGTCACATTTCAATTCCTCGTCTAAAATTTGGTCACAACCTGGAGCTGCAGTTTTCTTTTTCTCTCTGCTATTGTTCCGCTTGCTGTCTTTTCTTGGTGCAAAGGCAACATTTATTATATTTTATTTGCAATCAGACGCACAAAAAAAAAAAAGGGCAAATTTCATTCAGTTTCAAAACTTCACGGGCGTGTTTGTAATATCATTTGCTTGATATCTTTTGTGAATCGGACCTCGAGACGTGGCAGATAGTGCTCGCAAGTGATGCATAGTTCCTGCTGCAATCAGCAGCCACAATCCATTCTTTGTGAATTCCTGTGAGTCTTCCTGGGAAAATACTTTGGCATGCAGCAGTGATGTGGACAGAGATATAACAGAAACTGAAAAGAAGCTCTAAGCATGAGCAAGTCGGGGCTTGGTACAAGAAAGAAACGCCTCTAAGTGGGTTTGAAGCGTTGACTCAGCAATGGAGGATCCTTTGGCCCCCACAACAAAGAATCAAAGTCTTCTTCACCTTCCATCTCTTTCACCTCCTCTTCTCTCAACTTCCTGCTTGTTGTGGCCAACTGAGCAGTGAGCCTGTGCAGCTCCTGTAGGACTAACTTCACATCCAGTTTCTGCCGTGAGGCCCTCAGAGTGGCTGTGCTAAATGGGAACGTCCGTATAAAGTCTCCGACTCTGAGCGGGGGGGCATGTTGTCCGTTCAGTGCCGCGGTTCTCTCCGTCCTTGCTGGTTTGCGACTCCCACTGTGAAACAATCGCAACATTTGATGTTATGCTGCATGAATGCACTCAATTTGGGCAAAAGTTTTATCAATTTCAAGCCATATAATGTAGTTCACATGATGCACAACAGTTTGTCTTTGACCAAGCTTCAAGAACATGGAAGTCAATAATAATAATAATAATAATAATAATACCACCTCCCCTACAGAGGAGCGAGACACAGACTTTAGTTGTTTAGCCTCTTGTGTCTTTGTAGTTTTTTGTCAATGGTTGTTTTGCTTCCCTTTGTAGTTGGTTTATGTCTCTTTGTGGTCGTGTTGTGTCTCCTTGTAGTGGCTTTATATCTGCATTTAGTCATGTGTTGTCTGTGTTTGTTTTGCCCCCTTTCATAGTCATTATGAGTCCCTTTGTGTCTCTGTGCAGCTGCTTTGCATCTCCTTGTAGTGATTTTGATTTCCTGTCGTCTTTGTATTCGTTCTTTGTGGTCATTTTGAGTGTCTTACTGGTTGGTACATGTCTCTGAGGGACATTTTGTGGGTGAAGTCCAGAGGGGCCCCAGACACTTTGGGCTCATTCAGTAATCTACAAAGACTTTGTAGTTTTTGCACAAACTCACAAAAAGCCCAGCAGTACTGTCATTACCTGTAAATGTTCGGGAGCTTTGAGCGCCTCAGCCCCCCGTGTGGGATATCACGTATCGAAGAGGAAACGTCCGTCTCTCCTGAGAGCTCCACCTCAGCTTCTGTTTCAGTGTCGTCATGGTGTGTAACCTCAGACACGCGCAGACTCCCGTTGTCCGTCAGCCACGGTGAAAGAGCTGGACACGTCTGTCTGTTTACCACCGACACATCCGTCCTTGAATGTAGGCCGAGGATCAGGTTTAGGGTCTCATCGTCGGTGTGTGTTTTGTTGGCTGTGTTGTTAATTATCCTGGATGCATACATCTTGTTTAAGTCAACAGGGGGAAGGTGTCTTTGGTAGTCGGCTACAAAAGCATGTGGCCTGGGCTGTCTGGGGTTCATTCTCTCAGGCTGGCGAGGAGTTTTTATCCGAGGGAGAGTCTGTAGAGAGCGACAACCGCTCCTTCGCTTCTGAATTTTGGTTTCTTTAAACCTGGAGAGCGCGGGTATTGACACATGTGAGGGGCGGTGAGCATGGAAACAAGGCCGCTTGTACCCTTGTCTCTGATAGGCCCTCTGTCTCAAGCTGTCGGTCAACGTGTAGTTCATCAAATCAATCAGATCGCCGATCAGCCCTTTCTTCACTGTGATATCGGCCTGGCAGTCCAGCGTCAACGCAGGGCTGTAGTTGACCTCCAGCAGCCAAGGTTTGAACTGGGCGTCAATCAGGATGTCGAAGCCAAACAGCTCCACGCAGTTTGGACAGGAAGGGACGGCGGGAGCGATGGTGAGGAGGGTCAGCGTGACGATGTTGTTGATCCTTTGCCACAAAAGAAGCTCGTTGGTGTCTTGGCTGAGGAGAAAATGCCTGAACTTGCTCATGGTCCACTTGCATCCTTGGCCCACTCGCTCTTTTTCCATCTTGTAGAAGGGACCGAACTTGTTGATGCTGGTGTTGGTGAGATGAGCGTACAGGTTATGCAGAGAGGACAGGTTGTACTTCTCAGTGGCGAAACGCACCAGGCCTTCTTGATGAATGTAAACAGTCAGTGGATGAAAGCTCTTCACACACGCGTAGATCCTCAGGTCAAACTTGTAGCCGGCGATCAGCAGAGGGTTACTGATGTACCTCTGCACGATCACAGAGCAGTCGTAAACCAAGTCCTTAATATCCTCAAAGAGGAAGATCCCTCTGCCTCTGGAGAGATCCACAGGTTTACATATCCAGAAGGCCGTCGGTCTTCTGGTCAGACGCAGTTTGTTGTATTCAGACAGGAAGCGGGTGTAGTCGTTGGGGAGGATGAAGGCAGTTGGACTGAAGTCGTAGAGCGCTGACCCAAACGTGGCTCTCATTCTCCTCAGGTTGCGTGCCAAGCAGTCCTTCCAAGAAAAAAAAAAAAAGACAATCAAACTTTCCAATCTGTGTTTGTTTGGAAACTTCTTTGCTTTGGTGGCCGGATATTAACATGTGATTGTTATCTGGAAAATCAAATGACGGCCAATCAATGGGTCTTTGCATTTACACCTGGTATTAAAATATGTTCTTCATCACTATTGTGCCCACACACTGATCAGAGCTCCATATGCAAATTAGTTACACGTGGCTGCAGGTTTAACAGACACGGTGCATCCCAGGTCAAAAAAACTATTCTACAATTAAACATTAATTTCTAAATTCAATTAGTCAATTGTCAGGCATAATGTAAATAAATAAAATACATACTGCACAATAAATGTCACCGCTTCACCTACTTAAATTTCCTGATTTTGTAGGAAGAAAAAACAAAACTATTGTTGGTGTAATATTTGCAACCGCTTTGAAAAGCATTGCAAAATATATGATTTGCATCTGCAGTACTTCAAACAGACACAAATGTTAAAGTTCATGTAGAGCTTTGGTGTTCACTTGTCATTTTCGATCTTAAAACGGATAGTTTCCAAACCAGGATAGTTGTACATCAATTAAGTTTAATGCAAAAACAAATCATAACCATGCAGTATATTTCTGATTCTTCTTTTTGACAATACTTCCTGGGTGGTATTTCCTTTTTGAAAGTGTTGACACCTCGTAGTAGAAAGTACAGTAAATATATCTCAACTGCACCAACAACTCTGCATTTCTTGAACGCACAAAGTTAACACAACACGGGAGACTCATCACCTTGCGTGTGATGCCAGCAGTTTTGGGATGGTGGTTGAGGCGCTGCCATGGCAACAGGTTGTGATATTCAGAGTTGCGAAATGCAGACCCCCGCCAGTACAGGTTCCAGTCTTCCTCCTTCCGTTCTTCTTCGTCATATTCCTCCCATCCTCGCTCCAGAAGCACCTCCCTCACCACCTCTGGACCTCGGTCATGTAGTCTGAACACCAGGGACGCAGCCATGCAGCATCGCAAGCTGTGGATCTACTGCAGATACACGCTGATATCAGAAGAAGAAGAAGTAGTCCGGTCTGTAACTGAACTATAGCAACAATTCTGTGTAAACATCTGTGTAATTAACATCAAAATACTGGATTATAATTGTTCATGCATAATGTGTTCTGGTAGGGGTGTGGATAATTATTCAATTTAATTACTTAATGCATAACTTATTTGATTTTTTGTATTAATATAAATATGAAAAGTAACTAAAGTAAATGTAGACTAGTAAAAATACAATATTTCAGATGTAGTGGAGAAGAAGTATAAAGCACCATAAAATGGAAATACTCAAGTTAAGTACAGGTACCTTATAATTGTACTAAAGTACAGATATCAGGGCTTTCTGTCTTTATCTGAGTCAAAAGATTCTGCGTGAAGTGAATTAGAGTCATAACTCAGTCAAATGTTAAACATAATATCATTCAGTGAGACTTAATTATCTCGGATGTCCATCACGAAATAAACGTGAAATGATCCGTTAACATAAAAACGCTTCAGAACTGGCTAAAGAATAATCACATTTTTATGTTTTCAGTATTAAATAAATCCAGTGATAGTAGTCCGTACATCACAAACAGGAACAGATAATAGCTAATTCGGTATAGTTTTAATGCTGCCAGTTTGCCAAATTGTAAACGAATATTGTCGCCAAAGAGAATCCCAGTAGCTACCAGCGCAGGTAATGTTAACACCTCCCCTAGAGAAATAAATCCCCTCCAAAATGGGGCCAAAGGCAGTAATACTGAGCTACACTTCACCTGTGTGGCTCAGTATTACTGCTATGTATTTCTGCACACTTGAGTCAGTGGTGTGTGTGTGTGTGTGTGTACATGGTCAATCTGAGAAGCCCAAATAAACCCGACACTTTGACTTCGGCTCCAGTGTGGCAGCTCACTAACAGACTAACTGTCACTTCATTATCTGAAAAAACATTTACAAGGAAAGAAAAAGTGCCACATTTAAGACTGAATAAGATGAATAAATGCACACATACACAATAATGATCACTTCCCAACAAGCCAAAAAAAAAAACTCATCTAAAAGATGGTTTAAATATTTTTTAGGCTTTTCCACACTGAAACATGTTTAATGCTAGAATTTGTAATAAAGGAACCATTCCTCAAATAAATGTCATTAATACACAAATTAGGAATTCACAATGTGTGATCAGTCTTACCTTTAAACGCTAACTGCACATTAACTGATCGTCTTAGATCCTTTCTGCAGGTAAATGAAGGGTAGATAGTGAGAGACTCCTGCAGAGTACAGTAGAGCGTCTGCTCGTAGCTCCTCCTACACACCCACACACACGCACACACACGTCTGACAGGAGCCGTTTATCCTGGAGAACAATGGCCGTTTGATGAATGAGCCTAGTGTTAGCTCTACATCCTTGTTGGCCGGCTGTTCTTTTAAGGAAACTATTTTAGTAATTTAATACACTTTCCATCACAGCAAAAGTAGAAATCTTGTGATACCAAAGCGGTTTAGAATTGCTAAAAAAAGGTCTGTATTTTAGCTTTGGATAATACCCGATTGGGTTAAAATACATTAGTAACCCCTCATTTATGAAACCCTAAAGTTCAAAAGGAGTCAAAAACGAGAGGTATTGATCTTTAAAAAAAATTAAAATTTAAAACTTGGATTAAAACATTTTGCAGTCTCATCCATCATTTTTTTTTTATTGTTATTTTTAGTTCTGTATTACTGTGTGCATTTGCCCTTTATTTAATTATCCACTTAATTTTAGTGTTCACTTATTTTATTGCATTCTTTTTACCTTTCTGCTGTGACCATGTACATTTCCCCGCTGTGGGACTAATAAAGGATTTATGATTAAAAAAAAAAAAAAAAAAAAAAAAAAAATTAAAAATAAGGTAGAAATGACTAAATGTTTTAAATGTGTCCACACCTGCCACTAAGTTTTGTTATTGTTCAACTTCTGATCACAGTAGTTTATTTCCATCCTTGTGTGTTACAGACTGTTATAATTTAAATTTGACTAATTTGGGCTGGCAGGTATGATTTAAAAAAAATAAAATAAATAAAAACCAAAAAAATTAAAACAAAACACAACAGAGCAGGATTTTTAAATAATTTAATTAAATCTGGTCCGGTTCAGCACGCCTGCTCACAAACTTCTCCGCTTCTCTGAAAGAAGAAATGTGTTTCAGTATAGTTGGAATACATTGTCCGTTTGAACTGAAATATGCAGCTTCAGCACATTTACAGACTTTAGTTATATTAGAACAGTTATGTGGCGACAGTGTAGTGAGGACATGTACCACAGTGGTAGAGTCTGTTCAGTCTCTCTACATCCAGCTGACTGAGATGTGTCCTCTGACCCATCTGCTCCCCGCTGCGCTTTGGCAGCACAGTCTGACCTCCATCTCGACTGAAAGAATACCTGCAACAAATTAATATTCACTAAATGTGTGTGTCATGTTATCACATGCAGCACTTTCAAGTTAGACTTTTGTTCATCCTGTTTTGGAGATTTCCAGATTTAGTTACTGAAGAGAAAATTCAATTATGATACAAACAATAAAACTTTTTAAGCAGTCGTAGTAATAAATAAAGATGGATTAGGACTTACGCTCCATAGTGCATTATGGAGTCGAGGTCATACGGCAGGTTCAGAGTGTTTCCACGTTTCGTCTTGAAGTTTTTTTGTTTCCCTTTAAAAAATGTTGAAATTATTTATTACACCTTGTTTTTTTTGCAGCCATGCAGACAATACAATAGCGTTGTCATACTAATCTTCTAAATCTACCTTTAAAAATCACCTTTATGTCTAAATGCCGACTGTCACGACTACTTCTGCCCCAAGTGCCCAGAGAAGAGTAATGTGGTTTAAAGTCTGCAGAATTTAAAAACTATTTGTTGGTGTTTCTCATGCAGGGGGAACATATTTCTGCCAGTCAGGTGTTTACCTGGTATGATGTTCTGCCAATGCACAGTGATGTATCTGTCGCGGTCCTTGCGGGTGTGTTCATGGTGCAGCCCCAGAGCATGAATAATCTCATGGCAAATATTCCCCGTGTTGCACGAGGCGGAGCAAAACAGCTTCTGGGCTCCTCCTTGACAACCAACAAAGGACGCACAGCTAGAGACAAAATAAAAATTTTAAAAAGAAAGGCTTTTTTTAAGCCGTGCAGTAAAAACATTTATTACCAAATTGTATCCAACAATCTGCAGATATGATAGTATTACATTTTCTTTATAGGCAGGAATATTCTCCCCAATCCCCTCCCTGCTCATAAAAACAAAAATATTGATGAATAAATAATCATAAAAAAATTAATTGTACTTACTGAAATAAAAAAGGCATCTGGTAATTATCATGCAGTACATTTAGATTCATCTCAGGTTTCTTTCTGCCTCAACCAACATAATGAGGTGAATTTGTCAGTGGAACAACTGAAATAGTCCCGATAAAACATGACATTGTGTTCCAGAGCAACAGGGACTCTGCTTTTACTGTTATTTTTGTATATGTACATTTTCAATACAGTCAAACAAAATTAAGTCACCTCGAACATACTCAAACAACCCGATTACAGACTTGTATTAAATAAAAAATAAATAAAAAATCGATTTGTCATACCGTCCCTCCTTAAAACTACGTTTTAGAATTGATTTAGATTAAACAGATTATCTTTACGGTTCTTTTTGAGCTCCTTGTGATAGTTTTTAACCTTTTAAAGTGCCTAACAATCTGCCCAAGTTCCATTTTATCAAAGAACTTATCTTGATTTTACTTGAAACTCCTTTATTTTATCTTAAATTACTAGAGTTGGTTTGTAGTTGGTTTGGTTGTAAAATAATACTTTTTAAAAGTAGCTTGTTTTTGTTTGCAGCCTTGTGAAAAGTGTTTTATGAATAAGATAATTATAGGAGGCAAATAAAACAACTGTATGCATGCTAGATGCCACTAGAGCAAAGAGAACAAATGCTTTTTTTTTGTAATTTGGGTGAACTGACCCTTTAACAGGAATATTTCTCACCCTTTGCCATTCAGGAAGTTGATGTAGTTGAACTCTTTGGCGTGTGGCTTGAAGCGAATGCAGGTGGAGTCTGAAATCATCTTCAAGGCACTGAGGATGTCCAACACTCGGTCAGCTGTTGGAGTGAAAACATAGAAAGTGTCGTTTTGTCATCTGCACTCTGATGGTCGAACGTTAGAGCTGGTTTAAAAATAAATAAATAAAAACCCACCCAGCCCTGAACTGATGGTGTAAGGCACGGTGGCGTCCAACCACAGCATCTGCACAGCATTCCTGTCAACCTGGAAATGTAGAGCCACAGCATTTCATCTCTTACGTCATCGTTTTAGTTTCAATTTATTTTAGACCCCATTTCCAGCAAGAACTGAATAATCAATCAGACTCTGTTTTAACTTCACATCATTTCTACTCAGTGGTAATATCTAGTGCCAAATTATTCATAAAGTGCATTTCCCCCTTTTTTCCCCCTCATGGAGATATTTTTTCCTGTTTTAAAAAATGATAGAACCCCTGACTTTAAAAAAAACTTAATTTTTTTATATTAGTAGTAGTAGTAGTAGTAGTATACATTTTTGAAATATTATATTTTTGGTTGATTTACTTGCTTTCCCTTAGTTTGCCACCTTCCCCTTGTTCAGTTAGTGTTTTTTGTCTTGCAATAAAAAATAAAAAATCTTGGGAAAATACAGCTTCCTTCTAGACATATGGGAAATAGAAGTTCTCCATCTTACCGGAATCAAAATGTCTCCCTCTTGGACAAACGTGTCTTCTTGAAGCTCTACGACGCGATAAAAAAACAGTCACTGTACATTGCATCTATGGAATATACATGTTTCTTAATATACATTTAACATGCATGACTTATTCAAAGTGCACCTTCAAAGGTTTCTGCACCGGCTCGCTGTGGCTCGAGCATTGAAGCAACCAGATCTACAGAAATCTGAGGATTAAAATCACATCGTTTTAAACAATAAATTAAATTTAAAGTCTGAAAAACCAATGAGCTCCAACCTGTTGCAGGACAAGTCATATTCTGGGTGTCATTTAAGGGGATGACACTAACTGAAAAAGAGAAATCAAGGGAAATATAGTTAATAGCAAGGTGGTTTTATATTGATTTATTTTTGCTAGTCTACCTTTTAAAGCCTCTGCCGTGACTGGTTTCGGCACATCAAGGGTAGAAGTGACAGTAACATTATCTAAAGAAATCCGGGAAGACCTTATAAATAATTGGTATAATAAAGCAAATTAAAAACATTTTTTTTAAAAGTGCAAATCAACACCAACCTGTTGCGTGTCCCTCCTGCGTTTGATTTATAGGGACACCGCCAACAACTACATAGAAAGAAAGTAAATAATCATCATTATTTAGTAGAATACGCAGTCTGAAAGCTTGAGTTTGTACCTGTCAACATGCAGATGAAGATCAGAAGCCACATCGTGCACAAAGAAACGTTCTCTCAACAAAGAGAGAAGCTGTGAACCCAAAGGCCTCTGCTGCCTTTCTCACTTTCTTCTCAACAGGTGTGATCACTTCACACTAATTATGAGCGTTGATGCGTTGCTGTTTGGTATTACTTGGTTTTCTCTTTCTGTTTTTTTCATGTTGGCGACTTTGGATGCAGGTTCACAATTGTTTAAGTCTGTTTAAATAAGAATATGAAAAAAATACTATCAGAAATATGTACACGAAACTATAGAATAAAAGAAAAATACAATAATAATGTGAAAAAATACTATTAAAAAATATGTTCAATATATCTGAATACAAAATGCAAGAGCTGTGCAGTTTTAGAAGTGGTAGTTTTTACATATTTTAATTGTATATTTCTATTTTATATTTGTGAGTCTTGACTTTTGCACTACTTGTTTCTTTTCCCTTCCCTCAATACACCTGATTCTGATATCCAGAGGGAATTATATTCAGAAAAAAAAACAGCTAACTTTGTAAGACTTTATTTGGCTAACTCAACAGAGGGGAAATGCCTAAAAAATCCACACTGTTTAGTCAGCTGGCCCTGAATAAGCAGTCTCCTCTCAGTAAGTGATGAGAGTTTTTGTGGTGGTCCATCACGACCACTAGAGGGCGAAATATGACACCTGAAGGGGCTCAATTAAAACCTGGTGTATTTATGCCCCGAGATATTACTTTCAGGAACAGTTGCCTCTTTCTCCTGACTCTCAACAAACTCTACCAATTATATTATAGTTAAATTATGTTGTGTAGATGGTTAAGAATATGGTTACATGGTTTAGGTCTGAATGAGGCAGAATTGGAACAGGTTTAGCCTGTAAGGCACGCCTCAGGGATAAAGGTTTAACACTTCCTTATGTATCATAAGTAATGGTGCGTTCAGGTACCACTGGACATACAGCAATAGATGTAACTAACGCTGCATTCCTATTTTTTTAACACTTATTTTTCATACTCTGTCCATGGTATGTGGACCCTAGAGCAGTGTTTCTCAAAGTGCGGTCCGTGTCACTCTACGAGGGGGTCTGTGAAAGATTCATTCATTTAAATTATTGTAAAGAAATGTCTATTAATATTTATTTATTTTTTACAAAATGCTTGATTTTAAAATCTATAACAGGTTATATATTACGTATCTACTAGATTTGTATTGCTCATAATTCCAATATTACAATACATTGTAAAGAGAAATATATATATTTCAGATGATCACATTGAAAAAATATCATTTTAACACCTATGAATTACCATGAAACAACTAAATCAATTATAACAAAAAAGAAAACATAAAACAAAAGCATCACAGACCAACACCAACTGTACAACAAAGATGTGAACTTAAACATATATTATATCCATTTTTATTACAAAGTATTTACCGATTATTTGAGAGGTATTAATAGCTTTCTTAGAAACAGATTTAAAACCTGATTCTGAGTCAGATCCCCAGTTTTTCCACAGACCATGAAGGCAGCATCACGAGGGTCATGTGATGTCCTGTCATGTGGTGCATTCACTTCCTACTGATTTGCTCCAGAACAGATAGACTCTGCCGTATCATGTCGTCTTAGGTGGGCTCCACAGACAGTATCCACCGCATTAAACATGCTATTTCAGTGTAAATCTAGTCGTTTCTCGCCTCTGAAGCTGGTTCTTTGGTTAGTGGCGGGTCTGGGATGTTTGTCGGTCCGGTCCGGAGCGGAGGAGGACAGCAGCCCGTGGTACCAGGACCTCTGCAGGTAATAATAGCTAACAAACACACCTCCGGCTGAAACACTGCAGCTAGGAACAGAACACATTACTGCGTTTCATCGTCCTACAGATAGTCAAGCTAAATGTAATCACAAATATGTCAGTTGGTGGTTATTTGCTTCTTTTAGACCCGGTTTCACACGACCCATTGATATAACGTGAATGTCTCCTGTTAAATGTGGCTCATAAACAAACGGTCGGCTCTTTGTTTCAGTTACAAATATCCCCATCAACTTTTAAGATTCTCACATTTAGCTCACCAACAGTGTAAGCTAGCGAAAACATCGATTAAACAAATAGTTGTCTCTGTGCGTGAAACGAGTTTTAAATCGTCTAACGTCCAATTTACTAACTGTTGAGCTGCGAACCTCATTTTAAATCGTCTCGAGCCAGAGCGGTTAACTTGACACTGTCGCGTGTTGTGTTTGTGTTCCAAGCTAAACACGTAGCTAACTGCTAATTAATGTCATGTAACAAGCTAACGCTAAATGTTAGCAACGTTAAATGACGTGAGACAACGTTTGATGACCTGTCTCTCCATAAATCAGGCCATAAAAGAGAGTAAAATATGTAGTTATATCATAACTAAAGTAAGCATTTTACTGGACCTCTGTTCAGATAGCTGCTGCTCAAATATTGACACAGCAATAAGGCAGAAATGATAACCAGTAAGTCGAGCTGCACTGAAAGTTCAGGCTGCCTGCATGTTATTTCCTTGTTTTGAGAGCATTTGCAGAAATAGACCACAAGAATACTTTATAAAGGGATGATTGCTGTTATGTTTATTCTTGACTAGCTAGTTGAGGTTAAGTGTGGCCCATGGAGAGACATTTTTATGTTTAATGGCATGACACTAATATAAACACACAAAAAAAAATGAGATTAAAGAGTTACAGGAAAACATTAGTGTTCGTTCAGTGTCCATGTAAACAAGAAATGGATGACAAGACGAAGCATAAACTACTAACAGGGAAACAACATCGAATACTCCTGTTTTACACCTGTATTTTCTTTTCTTTTTCTATTCATTTCTTTTTAAAAAGGCTCCTGTGGACTAGTGTTGTAAATGAGCTTTTAGCTACAAACGCGAAACAGTGCATCTGGTCATTGTGCCTAAATGTAGGTTACAATTCTAATGCTACTGTGATGTCCACATCAAATATAATAAATGAACTAACAAAAAACACATAAAAGACAATTCAAAACACAATGCCTCCAACTAATAGTGTCAGAAAATAATGGAAAATACATATCACGGTTTACTACCCTACAAGACATGTTTATTTTATGCCTTTTTCTGTATTATATTGTAAATTAAATATCTTTTGTGATTTTTGTCGGATAAAACAAGCAATTTGAAGACATCACACTGGTATCAAAAAAATTGTTGAGCATCTGTTTTTATTTTAAGACTAAACACTTATTAACACTTAACTTATTGATCTAAAAAAAAAAATAATAATCATCAGATTAATCTGTAGTGAAAATAGTTGTAGTTATAGTGGCGGCTGTATTGTAAAAATCCTAGGTTCTACTCTCACAATCGGAGAGCTCTGTAAATCAGTAGTCGTAGTACTGAAATTGATTTGACGCTGCAGGGCTGACGCCTCGTGTGTATCTGATAAAGTGTGTGCGTTGCCTAAATGTTTCGGCTTAATTCTACTCTGTCTTCTGTACTTCATCCTTTTTTCTTGTGTTGCAGTTATAAATGGGAGGCCATAGACCATGATAATAAAGTGAGCTACACGCTAAAGCTCTGCGAGTCTTCACCACCAACCGACTGTGGCGCCGGCACGGCCGTCTGCGCCCGGAAACTCACCACCAAAACAGACCAGTCTGTGGGTGAGTACAGCCCACTGGTGCACACTGGTAATCATCAGCCAGGTGTGGTGGCATCATGGCAGTCTGTTGGAGAGATAATGGATACACCATAGAAGTATATTTATATAAAAGTTCAAATCAACTATTCTCATGTCTATGGGATTAACATAATAAAGAAGCAAAAAGTGGAGATATACCCTTTTTTTTTTTTTTTTATTAAAAAAAAGTTGATTTTTTGGGAAAGTATTAGGGTAGGAAATATTTTGACGGGTTCTCTTCAGCAGGAATAACATTTTGTATGTGTGTTCAAATGCAGTTTTTTTTTTGCATCACAAAAAACAAAGAATTGTGAAGAATTTAAATGGTTGGATCTGATTGGTCAAATCGTCGCCTCCCCTGCTGATTATGACGGAGAATCGTTCTTAACTTCTGAATATATTTTGCGCTCTGATAGTGCTCCGTTCTTATTTCATTGCTCTGATTAATAAACGTTTTCTTTAATTTGAAACGGTAGCCTTATGTTTTTGTGATGTAGCCTTTCTTAGGCCGATTGTCCCGTAAACTCTGAAAGTCTACTGTACATGGGGATTTGTTCACGCACACTAAGGAGATTCATTGAAAGCAATTCTATGTAAAAAAAAAAAAAATTTTAATTATGTTATCCAAATGGAATTATCTTTTTTTTTAATTAACACATTTTCGCGCTACTGCAACAATCCTGAGATCAAATTGTCGAATAGTCAATTATTATATATTCAGGGTCAGCCCGACAAGGGTTAGTTAGTACCTGTGATTGGCCGAGGCTTGAAGGGAATAGGTGTTTCCTTTCCACAACATCTCTGCCATATTTGTTGCACTTTAAACATCATTTCAGACAACCTGTGTAAAGTTGCACGTTTCAGCTTTAAATACGATCTTGCAAGAGTCCCCTTTATCCCCAACAGGAAACAAACTGGGTGTGATAGAAGGAGATGGAGTAATAAGCTGTCGTAGCCTTGAATCCAGCAGTGTATTTAGAGCAGGTGCAGGCGAGAATCCAACATGTTGGAGTTTACCTTTACAGTCTGATATGGCACCCACACCATTATACTGCGCCGTTAAAACCCTAATTACTTTGTTTATGTTTTTGAATAGCAAGGTGCATGTGAGCTCGCATAACGTTGGCGCTCTTTGACGCGTCCCATGTGTCTTATGACCACCACACGGCAGAACATTTCACGGCTTTTTAGTGACATTGCAGGAAATAAATCTACATCCTCGGGGCTGTTTATACAGCTGTGCTGCTTTTTGTTTTCTGACCACACACACACACACACACACACACACGCCCATGTAGTCCGTTTCTGTGTGAAGCATGAAATTAGCTTTGATTCTCTGGCTCAGTGTTGGTAGCAGGTCTGTGGTCATGTGATCAACTTTAAAGCGCTTTAGCATTTTGATAATTTGCGCTTAAACTCCTGCCTTCTTCTTCTTTCTAAGAATTGGTGAGTAAAGTATGTCAACAAATCAGTGGCCATGTAGGGGAAAAAAAAAAGAGAAGATGCATATGTGGAGATCTACAGGTGAAATATGTTTTTAATGTTTTGTTTCATTACAACTTTAATCATTTTGATATATTTGAGGTATTATGGCCTCTGCAATCCTACTTTCGCTTTTGATGATGAGTTTTCATTACATAGGGTCGTCACCCATGGTGCGTTGGATGTAGAGCTGCAACTAACAATCAACAACACTCTCTGGGTTATTTTCCCGATGAATAGATTATTTGTTTTGTACATAAAATGTCCAAAAATAGTGAAAAAAATGTAATGTAATTTCCGACAGGCAGGGCCAAGTCCTCCGATGTCTTGTTTTGTTTGACCCACAGGTCCAAAGCCTAAATATATTGAGCTTACTATCATATATAACAAAGAAAGGCAGCAAATCCTCACATTCGAGAATGTAGAACCATCAAATATTTGGCATTTTTGCTTATAAAATTGACTAAAAAGATTATTCGATTATCAAAACAGTTAATTTTCTTTCTGGCCTGTTTTATGTTCCTCATGGTTTAGACCGTGTGGATTGATTTATACGTCTGCTCTATGTCTGCCCATCTCTGCAGACGAGATGCTCTACATGCGCAGTAGAGTATGAATGATACATTTGA
>CALSCE010010644.1:2210173-2266267 GCA_943593645.1 Bovichtus variegatus
CACACACACACACACACACACACACACACACACACACACACACACACACACACACACACACACACACACACCCCTTGTGAACGTTTCTCTTTGACTGACTTATTAAAAGAAAACAATTCATAAAAGAAATGAGACCTTTTTATGTTTCTTTGTAAAAGAGAAAATGCAAAACAAAACAGAAACGGGACTCGAATGAGGTCATCAATTAGACACAGGCAGATACACAAGTTCAGCTCATTACAAAGGGAATTTGTAGCTCCACTGACTCCAAATAAATGATCATTTTTATAATTGTCTGCTAAATGACGTGGGAAGCAGAAAAACTGATCATTCATTGACATTTGTGCTGATTGCCAGTGCAACAGAGACACTTTTTTTAAGCTTGTCACATGCTTTACATTTGGTGACACATTTACAGACGTCAGTTAATCTCACAGTAGTTTCATCTGTCTGACCTGCTCTGAGTTTATTTAACTTCCTCAGTCTTCACATGCAGAACATTTCCCACTGCTGCCGGCTTCTATTCATATGATAGATGATGACTGCACTGACAGCAGGGTCAGGATGTTATGCTACAGTGACATACACGGATACCCAGTCTGAGAATAAGAGCCTTTAGAGTTAAATTAGGATTTATAAATGTTATTATAATCTTTTTATGGCAATAACTGATGCCAGACACCATATCACTTAAAATCAAATATACACATTAAGGTACAGGAAGTCTTCTATGTAGATCTTAGGGTTGCAAAGGTTTACATGTAATCAGGATTACGTTTTCAGATTACAAAAAAATAAAAATAATTACTGAAATCAACCCAGATTACGTTTTGAAAAAGTGCAATTAGATTATAGTAACACATTGTACTTGATTACATTTTTGATGGTGACTTAACAATATTTTGTTTTCCAATGATCATTTATGGAAAACTGAGTTTTTATTCCTTTTTTTATTTACATTGAAAGTGGAATAACATTTTGAGTAAATGCTCCTCTTGTGTTACAAAAGCAAAGTCCTCCATCTGGCTTTTGGTATATATAATTTTTTTTTTTTAAAATTGCAGCAAGAAAAACATAGACAAACAGCATCCCACGTGTTGGAGCACACAGCAGACCTGCTGTTTGTGCCAGTACTGGGTTTTTTCTTTTCGTAAGGGTAATTTGATTTATCCAACTGTAAATGCTGAATATGAAAAATGTACTTCAATTGCATTGACAATGTTCTGAGATGTTTCAAGAGAAAAAGTAATATTGTTGTGGCCATTTCTTTTTAGTGAGAAGTACAATATTTTCAATGTCTGATTTTAAAGTAATCCAAAAGTATTCAGATCAAATAAAACATTTTTGTAATCCAATGGATTGCATGAATAATTACACACATTGGCATGTAACGTGTATTCAGTAACTGACCCAACATACAACGAAAAGACAAGTTTAGAAAGGAAGTAAAAACATTTTTATTATTCAAATTGAATCGAATGCTCAGCCATTTTGTCCATCACCTCTCAATCTTTGTAGAAAAGTCGGCCTTTCCTCGCTTCTGTTTGTAATAATTGTGAAGAAAATGTAGTGAAATGTTTGCGTATTGAGTCCTCGTCATGATATTTCCACATATCTGTTAAACTAAGAGCTTCGTGGCCTGTAAGTGACTGATTGTTTCTCTCGTCTCGACCGTGCAGGTGAGCTGTCCCTGCGCAGGCTCTCAGGCACCGTGCTGGATTACAACAGCACAGAAAAATGTCCGGGAAGCGACAACAACATTCAGACCAGCATCAGCTTCCAGTGTGGGAAAACCATGGTAAGACTCAGACGCACAAGGAAGTGTTTTCATAACGGATGATTTGTGCTTTTTTTCCAGTAGCTGTGTTTAGGCTAATACATGGGGAGCTGAAGGTTGGAGAAGCAGGCTTGTGACCGAGGGTTGTGGGGGAAGTGAACCAGCAGCGCTTGCGTTGCTTGTCATTAACACTACTGAGGTTACACCTAGCCTGATCAGAAACCAAGTTTCATCTGCTTTCAGCTGTTTAGAGTTGGACTGTAGATGCAGTTTATTGTCATCCCTGATACATTGAACATTGATTTGACTCAAATTTCACTGACTTTGAATTCAAATTGGTGTTTTCTTTCTCTGAAACAAATCTAAAAATGCTAAAATGACATTTATTTGATACCAGAAGCAGCTGCCTGCTCTAAACTGCAATGAAAGGAAGTGAATCTGCGAGGAGAAATGATGTAGGACGATGGCGGTCACCTGCTATGTATTTCTCCACACTTGAGTCAGTGGTGTGTGTGTCTGCAGTTTCGGGGGTGCCTGAGCGGTGGGTTGACATTAACACGTGTCATTTCCTGTCAAGTCACAAAGAGCAGAAGAAGAACATGATCGGTGCTAGATTTCCAGTCGAGTGGAGAAATGAAAGGAGCTTTTATGAAACTTTTTACCAAGTCATCTAATGCTGAAAAGAAGAAGTGATAAGAGCCACATGAGGATAAACTGTAATAATAATCAGCCGCAGCAGTGGACCGTTCATGTTTACTTATTTTCCTCACTTATAGACATGATTTATTTTTGGCTACTTAAATTAAAAGGCTTGTGTTTGCATCCTCTGTGTAGAACATTTACTCAAATATATAATTCTCAAAATTGACCTTGATGGCGTAGCAGGTCGGCTGTGGTATATTCATTGTCTCTTGCTCTTATTTTGAAACGTTCAGGGTTAAATGGTAATGTTTGATGTTATGTAGGACTTTGACCTGATTCAAGCAGTGAACTTGGTTGCTCAGATGATGTGATAAGCCTCTAATTGTATTAATATTGAAAGTGTTTCTCACCAAAAACTACAAAAGTTCTGACAAACATGTTGAATACATGTCCTTCCTCATCAAACAGGAAGGAAGCGAGCATTGTTTACATCCACCTTTCATTTGCTTGCAGGCTTCTGCTTCACTGTCTCTGTTGCTGCGTTTCTCGGTGCAACAGCCTGTAGATCAAACAAAATCAGGACTGATATGTAAAACCATCGCCACATACACTACAAGGGTTTTTTTTTAATATAGAAATGTTCTGCATTTATATAAATGGTAAATGTTCTGCATTTATATAGCTCTTTTCCAATCTTTGCGATCACTCAAAGCACTTTACAACACATCAGCATTCACCCATTCACACACATTCATCAACCATGTCAGAGTCAGAGGCTGCTGTACAAGGTGCCACATGCTCATCAGTGATAACCACTCACACACACTCACACACACTGTTGGCCATCGGGAGCACTTTGGGGTTCAGTATCTTGCTCAAGGACACTTCGACATGCTGACTGTAGAGGCCGGGGATCGAACCACCGATCCTCCGACTGGTGGAGGACCACTCCACCTCCTGACAGCCGCCCCTATATAACCTCCCTCCTTTTAGTTAAGACTGTGCTGAGAAAATAACTGAACCAGGTCCCTCAAAATGCACAGTTTGTCATAAAATAATCATTTTGTCATTACTTTATAGTGCAAAAAAGTCCTCACACAACTGTAGAAATGTGCCTTGTGACAGACAAAGTGGCTAGTTTGACTCTTAGGAACTGGAACTGGTGAAATGTGGAAGAGTGGGAATGAAAAACGCTCCACTCTCTCAACAAGTGGTGTTGAAGAAGCCTTTGAGCAAACGCTGAACCTTCGAGCGCTCCAGCAGCAGCAGACTGTGACCATGTTGGCTTCTCCACACACGGTGGTGTGACTGTAAAGTCAAGCATTTATATAAAAACATATTACTTTAACAGAAACGCAAGACACATGCTAACTCTTCCCTGTATTCTTCTGTGTTGAATTGTTGCTGCTGGTTACACAGCGCTATAATATGTTCGGGCTAGAACTTACTTTTATCATCGATTTATAATAATATAATTTATTTTCTAGTTTAAGCGTTTGGTCTGTCAAATGTGTCTATCTATCCCAGTGTCTCGAAATCCAAGGTGATGTCTTTAAATGTCTTGTTTTGTCAGTCCAAAAGCCAAAGATGTTCACTTTTATATGATATAAAAATGGAGAAAAGCAGCAGATCTTCATATTTGAAAGGCTGAAAACAGCATTTTCTGCCATTGTTCGCATGAAAAATTCCTTTTGATGATTAATCGATTCTGAAAACAGTTGTAATTAGTTTTCTATAATATGTTACGAACTTGAAACAATGCGTCTCATTCGTGTTTCTGTGTTTGTGTGCTGCAGGGGACCCCGGAGTTCGTTGCCGTGTCTCAGTGTGTGCATTACTTTGAGTGGAGGACCTTCACCGCCTGCAAGAAAGATAAATTCAAACCACACAAAGAGGTAAGTGGCGGAACATCTGACTCACCGATGAGAAGGTTTTTCTGTGTAAGAAAGAAACTGCAGGTATGTGTGTTGAGGTGTGTGTGTGTGTGTTGAGGTGCGTGTGTGTGTGTGTGTGTGTGTGTGTGTGTGCGTGTGTGTGTGTGTGTGTGTGAGATGTGCGAGGGGCAATGAGTCAGAGAGGTGTTTCAGAGGAAATGTGAAGTCGTCCTCCTGTGAGGAGGTTCAATGGATTGATCTGTGTCATGTTGTTTCAATGAAGCTGGTCAAGTGAGTTTAACATGGAATCATTTAAAGAACGTGTGAGATGAATTAAACGGACCCGTATTTATATACATAATTACAAAATGCAACATCCCCACTTGCACATAATCTTGTTCTTTACTATTCATACTGTGAACTCGTGGACAATATTTTGCCTGAACAAAACTGTAAAGTTCTTCCACTTCAAAAACAGATATATATTTAGGTATTTCTTATATTTTCTTTTGTATCTTTTTCAGTTTTTTTTAATATCATGTCTGACGTTTTCACTGTATTTATCGTTATGTACTAAAACACCAGGACAAATTCCTTGTACGTAAATACCTGCTGAATTTCTGATTCTTATTTCTGGTTTTTATAAATGACTTAATAGTTTTATGAACATGTTTATAAACAAATTGGGATTTTTAAGAATTTTTTTTTTTTTTGGACCTCTGTGAAATTAGTTGTTTCTTAAATTAACCAAAAAACGACACAATAATTAAAATCCAATAATGAGCATACGCTGGTCCTTAAATGATGTGAAAACTTTTAAAGAAATTCTCTTAATTGAAGCCCTATAAAAGTATTAAAATGAATAATTGTCCCCTTACAAGTTACTACATGTATTACATATTCATCAGTTTACAGAGGTGTTTTATTGCACCTGGGCACATTAATCAGTTTCTATTACTACAGTTTTTAACAGCCACGCAAACATCTGATATTACATTTCTTATCCATTTTACAAGAGCATCTTTAATAGCCTCTGTGTGTTAATTGTTCTTGGGGTTATTATGAAAAGGTGTCTGCAGTGTGACATGCTCTCCTCCGTGTCCAGGTGCCCTGCTATGTGTTCGACTCGGACGGTAAGAAGCACGACCTCAACCCTCTGATCAAAGTCAACGATGGCTATCTGGTGGACGACGGCGACGACAGCGTCGACTTCTACATCAACATCTGCCGGAGTCTCAGTGAGTACCTGAGGGAGGGCGGAGAGATGGATGGGTGACTTCGGATTAAGTATTTAGTAATACTGAAAGGGTTTAGAGAATATTTGATTGCTGGCGAGGAGTTAAGAAGAAAACTTTTGCTATTGTCAGTCGACTGAAATTTAAATGTCTTTTTGCACATCACTCTCTTCCTATTAATATTTTACATATCCATGCATTTAAGAATGTCTTTGTAGAAAAGCCTCTATGATTTAAACTACACCATTCTCCTATGAAAGAGCACTTTCGTTGACATTTGTTATACGTGTTTGCAACTAAGGTACCTGCTGATCCACACTATTGAGATATTATTTGACATTTTATGCAAATAAAACCATCAAGATCTTAAGTTGTGCTGTGATAAATAAAGAGCCTACCCACAATGCCTGTGGGCAAATCACTGCAATTAGGGAGTTGCTGCAGTACTGTAGCAAGGGTAGAAAATAAAAGGTTTTATCACGGGGCAATGTGCTTAATGCTTGTGTACCTTTGGCTAAATAGGAAACTAAATACGTCCCAAAATGTTAAACTTTTCATTTGTGAGGGTTGTCACTAGGACCTGCCAAATACTGAACTGAAAACATTAAATGGAAACAGATAAACAATGAAAAATGTTGTCTTCATGTTTCTCCTCTGGCACGCTATGATACATTCAATGTCTCGAGTTTAAAAAAAACAAACTAAAATAAACCATAAAAAGGGAACAAACAAGAGGGAAATTACTTTACAATGTTTGAAATTTGGAGGCATTTTTTGCCCCTTTTGATTGTGTTTTATGGGGAAAATATCTTGAATTTCGACAGTAGCTTATTATTAACGCTAGCAGCTATATATTTCTTTGCGTTCCAAATTGATTTCCTATTATATACAAACTTCCTTTTTTCTTTCCCATCATCTCGTGTCCTTCCTCTTCCTCTCGCAGACCGACCAGACAAGCCGTGTACAGAAGGCTCTGCAGCCTGTCTGGTCACCAGTCAGGGCTCCTACGACATGGGCTCTCCTGGAGGACGGCTGGAGCTGCTGTCCAGCGACAGGTACCTTCTTCATGCCAAACTTCTGTCCTCACTTTGAATTAGAGTAGGGAAGGATTCACAGGTCAGAATGTACTGATGTGTTTTTAAAGTCCTTAAGATTTCAGTCCTGGTGGATTTAAAACTTCTATAACTTTACTGACTGAATTATTTCATCTGTGGGCAATTAGGCTCAATCACAGATAGAGACTTAACTCACAGTAAGTTAAATGAAAATCTTAAGGATTGCCAATATAAGTAAGAAAGAAAGTAAGTGGGTAAGTAAAAGCACTTTTCAAAAACAGCGCTGTAAAAAAAAAAAGTTCTAAAGTGCTTAAAAGTTAATAATAAAAAAAACATTATCGTACACAGCATGAAAACACGTGTACAATTTATAAAATGGAATACTTAAAAGCATTAAAAATATATAACAAACAAAACACAATTAAAAGACAAATTAAACCAAAAACCACTGCTAGCAGCAGCCTACTGTTTTAAAAGTGGGGTAAAAAATACTTTAAAGAAAAAAGTGGTGCTGACTCGACTAAAACAGTAAAAGCTTGATACCCCTTTGTTTAGAGCCTTGACCGTGGGTGTTAGGTGTCGGGTTATAAATTCAGAAATATAAGATTTAAATAGACATGTCCGTGTTGAGCTTCTACACCACGGGTGTCGTGTTTATTGGACAGAAGGATAAACTCTTCATGTGAACAAACAAAATGAAAAAATTGGAAAAGAGTTTTTAGTTTTCACTTTTTTTTTTCGTCTTCTCTCCTCGCAAGACTGAGGTTACATTATGAAGTCAGTGCCGGTTCAACTCCCCCGGAGATCTGCAAGGGACACAATCCTGCCGTCACCATAACGTTCATCTGTCCATCAAGCAGACATTCGGTAGGTTACACACACTATATATACTGTACATGCGTGCTTCCAAACTAGTTTGTGCGTTACTAAAAGTGTCCTCTGGTTTCACAGGGCAGTCCTCCCAAGATGACGGCAGAGTCGAACTGTCGTTACGAGGTGGAGTGGGTGACTGAATACGCGTGTCACAGAGACTATCTGGAGAGCCACAACTGCAAACTGACCAGCGAACAGCACGACATCTCCATAGATCTCACACCTCTCACCCTGAGCTGTAAGTAGTTCTCCCTCCATTCTTAATTGACTGACGGTCCTTATGTTGTAACCTGGAGATTTTTATACCATAATTAAACCACTTAAGGAAGTGAGTAGCAGCCGAAATGTTGTAAGTTTGCAACCACTGACTTCATTCCTGAAAATGGTTCTTACAAGCTGCAAGAGTGAAAATACAAGCACAGAAGATCAAACTGGAAACACCAGCTCGCCCAAGTTCTGATGCATGAAACTACAAACAAAGTTGCGCTTGAATAAAAATAAAAATAATACCAAACATTCCTTCTCTCTCGTTTTAGCCACGATTACATATTTGACCCCCACGAGTTTGTGGCTCGCTGTTTTTATCCCAGTTAGAGGAAGTAGCTTCATGAGTAAACTATGCTGACCTTCCGGTTTTTGGTGAGCTCATTGTTGGTAATAAAACAAATAAAATAAACTTTTCCCACATGTTGACACAGTTCATGCACAATCTGTGCGTGACATGATGTCGGCCACAGATTAATGTCTAAGCATTGTATCTCCTGGTGGTCGTACATATGAATGTTTTTAAAAGCTGGATGCTGCTAAATTTGCCCTTATTCATTATCTTTTAAAGGAACAGTTCCACAGTTTGCGAAGAACTCTTCATCACTTCCTTGCCGAGAGTAACATGAACACTTATATTACTCATGAACATATATATATATATATATATATATATATATAAACAATAGTTATTCTGACGTGGTCCACTGACACTTGCAGTAGGAAAATGCCGATGATAAGTTATTGGACAAATATGTCGACCTAAACCCTCCGATGCCACTTTGTGTCTGTGTGTGTGTAGCTACAGACCATCCGTACTATGCACACTCTGGCTCCACTGACGGGGATGACAGCTACGTCTACTACCTGAACGTGTGTGGAGAGATCCACAACGACGAATGTGGCGAACACCGGTTTATATCATCCTGCCAGGTGAAGAAGTCCAAAGACGTGAAGAGGGTGGCTGGAAAATATCAGAACCAGACACTACGGTAATCTGTGTGTGTGTGTGTGTGTGTGTGTGTGTGTGTGTGTTTTGATGGTGCGATCACTGTGAGAGGAAAAAGCAGGATTTCACAAATACTGTGTCGTAGCAGATTGAGTCTTGAGTGCTCTGTTTTTAGTTTACGGTCGTTAAGATTTTCAGAATGCAAACTCATTGATGCATGCAGTAAAACCCTGCTTCCTGCTTTGCTGACATTGAAACCTGAACCTTTTATCTCACAGCTGCTTTAGCAAATGTGACTATTCTTTTTGAACCGTCTACCAGCTTTAAGTTTCTTTAATATGTTTGCCACCAAGGATGGATTTCCAAAGAACTATGGCAGGAGCTTGTCCATCTTTCCGTACCGGTGTTGTGAAGTACTGCTGATAAAGCTGCTCACACTCGAGATAAGAAATGGCACTGTACAAATTTCAGATTACCAGTTATTTATTGAGCATGAGGATTACCCTTATTAATACCCTGATTATTTTAAGGTTCCATAGGGTTGAGGTTTTTTTCCTAACTCCAGAAAGTCAGTCCTGGAATTAATCCACGAACACTTTGTGTAAAACAATTGGCTCATTAACTAAATGTCAAACATTGCTGGTACATTTCTTCACTATTTCATCTTCTAACTCTGTGTTCATCTGCAGTTATTCAGATGGAGATCTGACTCTGATCTACCCAGATGGCGACAGATGCTCCTCCGGCTTCCAGAGAATTACCATCATCAACTTTGAGTGCAGCAAGAATGCATGTAAGACACGGAATCATCTTTATTTTTAGTTTCCTCTGTTTTTGTTTTTATTTTTTAACCTTTTTTTACTTTTTTTGTTTTTGTACTTTGGCATCATCTGGTGGTGTTATCAATAATTCCACTGTGACGGACAGCTAGGCATGCTGCTCCAATGAGATGTGCATACATCACGATGCAGAATATCTCAATGCAGCTAAGATGAATCACAGGGACATGATTCATTTCGTCTCTTTCGTTTAATTTTGAAAATGCAAAAACAAAGGAACACTACATTTACGAGTCTAAAAAGTAAAAATGGAATCTGACCTCTAGTATTCTTCCATTCATGTACAGCGTATTGGATTTTCTCCCTCGTTCTCAAAGCATTTTTAACGTAGTGACTCATGTGGAGACTGAAGGATTTGTGCATTTTTACTGTGACATTACTTCAACCTAATTCATTCTTACCTAACGGTCTGCCTTATTTTTCCTTTAGCCAACGGTGGGCGAGGGACTCCCGTTTTTGCGGGGGAGACAGACTGCACTTATTACTTTGACTGGGAGACGGCCTTCGCCTGCGTCAAGGAGAAGGAGGATCTTCTGTGTCGAGTCCGAGATGACACCAAACACTACGACCTTTCACCCCTCACAAGATACCCTGGTGACTTTAAATGTCCACATTTGTCTCTTTGGAGCAACTTGCTCTGGCCTTATTCACTCAATATAGCTTTTTCTCCCCCATTCCGTGTGTTGTGACTAAACATTTGTTGCTGTAACATCACCTCCCTCTGTGTGCTGCTCAAGGGTCGGATGTTGCTGGGAACTGGGAGGCGGTGGATGCTAAATCTCCAAAGCCGGACCGACGTTTCTACCTGAATGTCTGTCACAAAGTCATCCAGACAGGAGCTGCTGCCGGCTGCCCGGTGAACACCTCCATCTGTGCCGTGGGTAAGAGTCTGAGAGTTTGAAGCCCTCATGTTTGTCAACTACGAAAAACCCATTAACGTGAGATACGTTTGCAATGGATGACATGTTGCTTTTATTGATCGTGTCTCTGTGCTCCAGATAAGGATCATGGTGCCATCAGCCTGGGCAGCTTCCTCTCATCTCCCCAGAAGACTAAAATAGGAAATGACATCAGACTGGTGTACACTGAAGGAAGTTTCTGCATCAATAAAAAGACGAGGATCCAAACTATCCTGACCCTGAAGTGCAAACCGGGTAGGTTGAGCAGTCACGGAACTATATTTCACTGTAATATTTCATCATTTTAATCTGTTCTTCTCCGTGTTTTTAACTCTCTCGTTTGGTTTTCATGTTGTTTTCTCCTCCTTCGCTTCACAATATTTCTTCTTCTTGCCGCCTTTGCAGGAGATCTGGAGAGCGCTCCTGTCCTTCGTAGCGTTTCTTCGGATGGATGCGTGTACGAGATGGAGTGGTACACTGCTGCCGCCTGCGTCCTCTCGAAGACTCAAGGAGACGACTGCAAGGTGGAAGTCCCTCAGGCTGGTACGACACAAGTTTGATCCGACTGAAGAAGATTTTACTTGAGCAAGAAAAAAGCAACAGTGAAGAAACAACGTGAAAGAAGCAACAGGGTTAACAGGGATAGTGTTTCAGGGGGAAAACTATTCAAGCACAAAACAAATCTTATTTATTTTCCAGTTAAGCCTTAAGAGCACGCAGGGAACGATTCAACATGTCTTTAGCGTTTAATCCTCATTTTTCGTTCTGCTTATAATTTTCTGTGCTTTGCTCTCAAAGAGAGTTAACATCTGGGGGATACAAAGTGCCGAAACACACGGCGTGCAACTGAAATCTGTAATACCTCTTTTGGTTTTAAATAGCTTTATTGCACTCCAAAGAGAGTTAGGTCAACTGAGCTTCTGCGAGGACGTTGCTCTCCTTGTCATAGCTCCTCAACTCTACCACCTGGTGGGGAGTTCCAGTCACGTTAACCTCTCTAGGTCACACCGTTTGTGTCACATGAGAATCATTAAAGCGCCGACGTGTGCTGCCATCTAGCGGCCGCTGCTCGATCCGTTTCCACTTCTGTGCTGTTCGAGAGCCGTCGTCCCACCAGAGTTACTCTGAGTTGACTTTGACTCTGCTTTAATCCTCCTCTCTGTCTGGCCTTTGTGGCTCCACAGGCTTCTCTTTCGACCTGTCGCCTCTCTCCAAAGCCGACGGTGGCTTCTACAACCTGACCAGCGACAGCTATGACTACTACATCAACGTCTGTGGTTCTGTAAAAGCTGCCAGCTGTCCTGAAAAGGCCGGCGCATGTCAAGTGGAAAAGAGGTAAGAAGGAGCCATGGACATGCATGGATATGAGCCGATATTGTTTTTTGTTATTAAAACACAAGTTAGTGTTCACATAAATGAAAAGTGTCATCACAGATTATCAACAGTCAGCAGATTTAATCCCGTAGTATTCACAGTGTGCTTGGAAAAGGTCTGTTTGCTTGACGCAGGAAGCTATATTAGATAAAAGAAATTGGGAAAAATGTGTTTCTTTATATATGTGTTTCTATATATATGTGTTTCTAGATATATTTCCTTCTGCTGTAACAATTAAATGTGCCCAGTGTGGAATCAATAAAGTTCTTATCCTATAATTTTCCCGTCTGCCACTTCAGTTCTTGGAGTCTCGGGGAAGCGAACTCCCGTCTGTCGTACTACGACGGAATGATCCAGCTCACCTACAGTAACGGCTCCCAGTACAACAACAAAGAACACACTCTCCGATCCACGCTCATCTCTTTCCTCTGTGACCCAGAAGCCGGAGCTGGAAAACCCGAATTCCAGGTAAAATATGTCTCCGGATGCTGTCGATGTATTTTTATTTTATTTCTTACAATGCATCACACGGCTACACACTTTCTTTAGGGTTTTCTGTTGGCTTCTATTTAAGGCTGTAATCTTATTTTCCTGAATCCAGGTTGAGGACCAGTACACTTATAACTTCCGCTGGTATACGTCCTACGCTTGTCCTGAAAGGCCACACGAGTGTTTGGTGACGGACCCCATCACTCTGGAGCAGTACGACTTGTCCAGGTAATGCATGTTGTGTTAATCCACCAAGCAACCAAGATGTTTTTTAAGCAGTCATGAAACAACATAACATACTTGTCTAAATATTCACAAAATCAAGAAAAAAAAACCCAAAACAAACAAGAAGAAAGATACAGTCCAGCACTTTTACTTTCTGCTTCCTCCAGCTTGTCCCGTTCCACCTCCATGACCAACTGGCAGACCATGGATTTGTCAGACACCATGAACCTGAAGAAGTACTACATCAACATATGTCGGCCGATCAACGCTGTACCAGACTGCGACCGCCATGCGTCCGTCTGTCAGATGAAGTACATATCTGAGCAGGTCTGTAACTGCTACAAACACCACATGGCAATCCTTAACATTAATACTACAAGTCCCAGAACACTGGGGGCAGCAAAACTAACAATTAACAAAGAAGTCAGGCTTTCTTCATCATTCTGTGAGCAACCGTGATCTGATTTTGTGCTGCACACGTCTGCGACATGGATGAATAGAATAGTTGTATAATATATCTATTGTCTGCGAAAAAGTCAAAGTATTTACCTGTCTGAGAAGTTGGAGGTGTGCAGCCTGTCGCCTGCAGCTCCTCATCTACCGGCTCACCGTGGCTGCTCCTGACTCTTCCATTGCGCCTGTAATATTTCAAACTCATCCGCTGTCAAAAAATTACCGTTGTCTTGTTTTGTAGAAGCATTTTTTTGTTGAACGATAGTGGTCTGTGTCAAACTCACTGATAAACACGTTGCATTTCCTGTGACTTCTTCATAATAAAGTCGACTCGTGTTTCTCCAGTTAAACGCTTTTAATGTGAAGCTGCCGCTGGAGGAAATGTTGCATTAGCAGAAACTTAATACGGCGTTTTTCTGGTAATCTCGCAACAGACTCCCAGTTCGTAATATTGCAAAAAATTATTAATATTCTTCTTTATTATTATTATTATTACAAATATTGCAATACTTCCATCAGTGGGCCATAGGCTCAATCATCATTATCATACCTCATTCTGTGATGGTGTGACTTTACAGCCATATATTTCAATAAAAATCTTAAAAACTCATTTGATTTTTTTTTTTTTTAACATAGATTTTGTGTAGTGCATCTTTTAAAATAGCAATGTTGCAAGCGCTTGCCAAATTGAGATTTATGAGCCGTTTCCTCCCCTCTGTCACCAGGGCTCTCCGAAGGAGGTTGTATCCGTCAGTAACATGGGTATTTCCAAGCGAGGGCCGATCATCGAGGCGCAGGACCGGCTGCTGCTGGAGTTCACAGACGGCTCCGTCTGCCTGTCAGATGGCAAGAAGCTCACATACACAACACGCATCCACCTGGTCTGCTCCAGAGGAAGTTTGGTGAGTCTGTGCAGTTTATACAGTAAGGTGGAGCGCGGCTTGTAAACGCTTCGCATGCGTCTGAGACGTGACTCTGTTTGTGTTCCACGCCGTGCAGTCAATGGGCCCGCGCTTCCTGATGTACCAGAACTGTACTGCCAACTTCATGTGGGAGACCAGGGCAGCATGTGCCATCAAAACCACAGAGAACAACGTGAGTTGAGCTGTATTACATATCCTGTGTTTAACTTCTGTATGCTCACTGATAAGACAACTATTTTGGAAACGCTGGAGAATTGATATGATAACAATAGATTAAAAAGCTGTGAAACATGTCTTTGTGTCTCAGAACTGTGCTGTGGTGGATCCCAACACTGGCTTTGAGTTCAACCTTCAGCTTCTGGCCTCTAAGACTGGATACAAGACAAATGCGAATGGCAAGGACTTCCTGGTAAGACGGACACTGATGCCACTCTGCAGTGAATAATGCAGCTCTCATGCACCTGTGTTGTTGCCAGACATGCTCGCACCAGTGTGGGATTTTTTAAAAATATTTTTCTAAATATAAACTGTATGTATAATAATGATATACATTTAAAAAAAATTTTTTTTTTTAAAAAACACGGCAACCAAAAATTATTATAATTACAGATTTATTTTTCAAATATTTGTTTAATCTATAGAATGCTTAAGAATAGTGAAAAATTCCCATCACAGTTTCCCTATGGCCCAAGTTTACGTCTTTTAACTTGGTTGTTTTGTATATGAGGCTACTGTATAATCTAAGATGAGGTAAAACATTAAATATTTTTCCTTTTTAAAAAAATAAATAAATAAATAATAATAATAAAATAAAATAAATAATAAAATTAAATAAAAATATCATAGTTGCAGCTTAACTTCCTTTTGATCAATAAATCATTTCATCGTTTTATCCTCTAAAAATAATAATAATTGAAATCAAGAAAAAGAAAATGTTGGGACTGATGTTAATTTAACTCTGTGGCCATTTAAAATCCTGATTTATTTTTGGTTCTCTTCTCTATGAAATATAAGGATAACACTTCCTTCTTACCTTCCTGCAGGTGAACATTTGCTCAGACATGGCGGAGTGCGGAGAGGGCATGGCCGGCTGCGAGATGGAAGACGGGCATCCCTCCAGCCAAGTGGGGGTGGAGAAGACCCTCCAGTACTCCACCGATGGCCTGCTCCAATTAACATACAAGGGAACCCTGGACGAGCCCACGGGTAACTGAGTCATAATTTTACATTCAGCGTTCACTTAACTCTGATCAGCTGTGGTGCGTTTGTATTAACTCCTCTCACACTGTGACATGGTGTCAGGATTCGGTTTATTGCCAAGTAGGTTTTCACATGCATGGAATTTGTTTTGGTGTATTGGTGCAGAACATAAACATAGTAAGAGAAATTAAAGAAATATAAGCAAGTAAAAAATAAAATAAATAAAAAAAATAAAAATATAGCAGAAAAATACAATAAAAATAGACAAATTACTGTAAAAAAGAAGTAAAATATATCTGAAGAAAAAAGTTGTGCAGCAGTTGATTTTGATTTTTGATTTTTCTCACATCAGTTGATGTGAGAAAAAAAAACGGTTCTTTAAGCACATTTCGATTTAGTTATTATTATTATTATTAGAAAATAATATTATATTATACAAGTCAAAAATTGTATATTATTATTATTATTATTATTATTATTATTATTATTATTATTATTATTATTATTGCACCAGTAACAGTAGTGACATCATCAGTCAGAAGCAAAACTTTATGCCCCCTCGGAAACAATTTTTTTATTTCTTTACTCTGCACTTTATTCCACCTTTTCATTGACATTTTCCCTCTTCTTCAGCAACTCGGGACACCTTCACCATTAACTTTGTGTGTGATCAAAACTCCCACTCCGGCTCATTAAAACTGGTCCACGAGGAGTTGGGTTCTGCACCCAACCACGCCGTCCACAACGTCTTGTTCGAGTTCAGCACTGCTCTGGCCTGCATCCCTGCTCCAGTTGACTGTCAGATCATTGGTATGGACACACACACACACACACACACACACACAATGAAACCTGGCCTAACACTTGCACACTTCTCCTTTTTCTTGAGTGTGTAAAACTACTTTTCTGTTGCCTCTAGATTCCCATGGTAATGAGTATGACCTGAGTCATCTGATCCGGGACGGAGAGGACAGCCCCTGGATCGCCATAGATACAGCTGTGGTCAAGTCACGCAGGTTTTACATCAACGTCTGCAAACCTCTTCCTCCTGTGAGCGACTGTCCAGGTCAGTATGCTCGTGCATGTTCCCACACCCGACTCATGCATGCAGTAAACAAGAGGCTTAGACTGACATGTGGGGAATTTGATAAAATAAATATGATAAAATAAGATAAAAAAACATGGGATATTAAACACAGTCACATCATTTTATTTGCGATTTTACATATTCTTTCCATACTCTGGTGTTTTACAATGCCTAACTTTGACTTTTTTTGTTTAATTTAATGTTACAAACAAGGCTCTTAAGATGAGGAATCATAGTAGGAACAATGTGGACACTTTGCAATAAAACAACACGCAGTGCATCAAAATCACAAAGTCAGATTGCAATTAAAATCAGATGGAAATCGTCAAAATATTAAATGTTCTTCTCTCCAGTGGGTCCTTTGGGTTCTTGTGGCATGATTGATGGGAAGAGTTACAACCTGGGATACGTCCAGTCCAGGCTGCAGGCCGCGGAGGACGGCTCCATCAGCATCGTGTACCAGAACGGAGATCGGTGCGATTCCACATCCCGCTACTCGACGCGTATCATCTTCCAGTGTGATGACAACCCGGTGAGTATTCGCGCTCCCTCTGAGACCTCCTCACTTCCAACGTTATCAGCAGGGACTTGTTTCCACAGGAGTTTGGATATATTCAGGTAGGTACCATAAACTAATCAAGTCGGAGCATAAAAACATTGCCAGTGGTCTGAGTGATGGTTTGCTTCTAGAACAATGTCCACACAGTATCAGGCAAACTATCATGTGTAATTCACCCATGTGTTGGCAGTTTTATGTGCTTTAAATAGTAGAAAAATAGACTTGAAGTGTAAAAAAAAAAAAACTTTCCAGTCATGGTTACAGGCATAAAGAGCAACGTGGATATTTTGGATTTGCACCGTACCTTTAACCAGTTTATAGTTTGTGCATTTGGTTTTTACACCTTTTTTATTGATCTTTATTGTTTATATTTTGTATATTTGCACTCTTTCCTACTTTGTGCAACTGCTGCACAACAGCTTCCCTCTGGATGAACACTCATAAAGTTATTCTTTCTTTCTGTGCGTGCGTGTGTGTGTGTGTGTGTGTGTGTGTGTGTGTGTGTATTTCTAGGGCTCCCCCTTGTTTGACCGTAAAGACGGTTGTGAATATGTCTTCATCTGGAGAACGTCTGAGGCCTGCCCCATCAGAAAGTCTAAAGGTATATACAATACTTTAAGATTAAAAACATATTATACATTTTGGATCATTTGTGTGGATAACAAACACTGATATTTGAAATGTGTCCATCATATCAGAGGCCATAAAGAAGTTCCTCTCCTGGCATTGATTCAGCCCCTAAAAATGATTTTCTCTTCATCAAAATTACATATTTAGAAGTTTCTTACATGCAACAAAAAATCCTGTCATGCCTTAAAATGGCTCAGACGTAACTCTACACCTTTTTGTCTCGTGTCATATACGCATAACTACTGCGATGAAGGAGAGACGAGAATATGTTCCTCTTTGTTCATCGTCCAAACTTCTCCTGCCAGGTGATGACTGCCGGGTTCGTGACCCCAAAAGTGGCTACGAGTTCATTCTGAGCTCTCTGAAGAATCGCGATTACCCCGTCCGCAGGGATAAGTACATCTACCACCTGTCGGTCTGCGGGGGGCTCCAGAGAGACATCTGCACCCACAAAGACACGGGCATGGAATCTGTCTCGTCCTGCCAGATGGATGGGGACAAAGCCAAGATTGCAGGTACGGAAAAACCAACCAAAACCTGCTTGAATATTTATTTTTGATGAAGTATTGTATGTATAATTATTTGTCATTATTCTTGTGTGCGTGCGTGTGCAGGAATGGCAAGCCAAGTTCTGAGTTACGTGGGAGACCAGATCATCCTGAACTACACTAATGGAGAGGCCTGTCACAAGATATACCAAAGATCCACCGAGATCTACTTCTCCTGCCATCCTGACAGGCATCCTGTGAGTTTCACACAAACACACAAAGACGAGGAAAACCATCTGATTTCACGGATCTCGCCGGGGTTAAAGGGGTTGTTATTTGAAAAAAAAAAAAAGAGAACTTAGACCTCGAGAGAAATAGTCATAATTTTATCGGATGTATCTGTGACGGTGAACTATGGTAGTTTTGTTTTCTTTGGGAAAAAAATACACATTTTTGCAGATCCAAATCTTTTTTGTGTAGCTTTCGGAGCATTTGTGCCCTGGAGTTGTTTTTATTAGTTATAAGTAACCAGACAAAACATGTAAATAAGTCTATTTTATTTTTTTTTTTGCCGGGATAGGCTAGAAATTTCAGCATTAAAATTCATCTTCTCATCTAATTCTGAATTTGACCGCCAACACGCGTCTTTCCCCTGAAATGTCAGACTATTCATTTCTTTATAAAGCTCAGAAATGCCTCCCAGCTCTTTAGCGACGGGCACTAATTGTGTGTTGTGTTGATTCACTTGTTAAGGGAACACCAGAGTTCATCAAGGAGACTCCAGACTGTACCTACCTGTTCAGCTGGCCCACCGCTCTGGCCTGCGTCCCAGTCAAAACCACCAGCTGCTCCAACAAGTAACAATCCTCCACCACCTCATGTCATCCTCCTTTTTTTTATTATAGCTACAGATGCGCTGTTTTGTTTTTGATTTTTTTAAATGGGGGGAGAATGTCTGTACAGCGAGTCGCTTTGCTCTGGGGTCCTACTCACCCTGTCGGGGTTCAAATGGCAGTAAAATTAGATTATAAAAAGGCAGAAGATGCTTAACTATATAAGTAAAAGTAAAAAAATACAAATAAATACAGGAACAAATAAGTGATTCTTTGATTTGATTTGATTAGAAGTTATTTCTGCTGATTGCAGGCTCCTGGAAAAATTGTATTGATAAGTAATAAATGGAGTATTATAATAAATCAGTATTTTTTTTTTTATATGTCTTTATCATCACATTTACAAAATGATCCACTTTATGTTTCAGTCCGACTCACGAGCCTTTGCTCCTCCTTTCTCTCTTCGGCTGTTCTATTAATTAAAGGCAAAAAGCCCCAAAAATAAGCTTAAAAAAACAGTTCAGTAACTATAACACAATCAGCAGCTGTTCAGAAAGTCTGTACAGACCTTGAGCACATGGATGTTCACCCCCTGTATGTCTGCTCTGTCCTCAGTGACGATCAGGGCTACTCGTACGACCTCTCCCCTCTGGCTATGGACTCTCGAAACTGGGAGGTGGAGCCGTCAACGGAGGACACGCACCTATTTTACATCAACGTCTGCAGGTCGCTGGTGCAGCAGGGAGGTCAGTTCTTTATTCAAAAGCATACAGTAATACCGTAGCTTGAAACTGTTTTTTTTTTCCAGAGTTAAAGTTGCACAAGAGCATTTTCAAGCTGAATTCTCTTTTCACTGCATTTCACTTTTGTTAATTATATTTTGACTTGAAAGTTGACCCCCCCCGCCCCTTCTCACCTTGTGACAGGTTCATGGAAGTGTCCCTCCAGCGCAGCGTCCTGTATGAAGGTTGGAGAGGAATATGTGAGTCTGGGACAGGTGGAGTCCGGTCCTACGTGGGACAGAAATGTCCTGAAGCTGCAGTACAGCAGCGGCCAGCCCTGTCCTGGTGGAGGCCGCAACAGGAGCAGCATCATCCGCTTCAAGTGTGACAAAGACAAAGTGGTGAGGAGAAGTGTTCAGGTTTGTGTGGAGCTGTACACACAAGAGGACAAAAGTTCTATCGGGAGTGTAAACAAACATGTCTCCCAGATTGGGTGTGGACTGACACTTGTGTTGAAATGGATGCTGTTTACTTTGAGTACAAAGTAACTCAGAACAGTTATTTTATCTAAATAGGGGGAGATTAGAGAATAGTAAAATATTGGCTTTGCGTTGCGTTTACACTGAAAAATGTTGTCGGACATTTCCAGGGGACCAAGAACCTTTTTGAAGAACTAAAATATGTGTTTTTAAAGCAGGAACCAGGGAATGAATTCAGTTCCTGTATGATAGTTCAGGGTGCAAAAAAAAAAGGGAACTCAGGAACTTTTGGGACAAAGTTTGGTGAGCCGACCTTCTCCGGCCCCAGGCCATCTACAACTTAAAAAAAAAAAATAAAAACAAAAGACAGACAGAGAATATTATAAAACCCTTAGAAGAAAGAAAAAAAGGGTCAGTTTTCAGTCGTTTTCGTGCTCTAATGTCTGAGTTGATTGGATGAAAATGCGAGAAATGCAGAGTTACACAACAGAAAAATAATAATAATTAATTTCGAACACTTCTGTCATGCTTTAATGCGTGATGTGTCTCATCTTCACGGTTCTGCAGATACTGTGGAAACACAAACAGGGACTTTCTGAAGGGACTTTTAATTCCTGAGTTTAGTTCCTCTGGTTGAAGCTTCAATAAAACACCAGGGCAGTATTAGTAAGGACAGGTGTTCATTTAAATAATGTGTGTTCCTATCTCCCATCCAGGACTCCCGGCCCACTCTGATCTCTGCCATTGAGGACTGTGTGTACACTTTCCTCTGGTTAACAGCTGCCGCCTGCCCTCTCAACAGCATCCAACACGACAACTGCAGGGTCACCAACCCCGCTACAGGTCAGACATTCAAAATAAATCAGCAGTTCTGTACACACACACACACACACACGTACCTTTTTCTTATCATTTTACTGTGTGGTGGCAATAAAAAAAACAGGAAAACATAGTGTTGACGCGTAAAAGTGACTTTCCCCAGTATTTGTATTTAAAGGACTTGAATCTAAATGAATATAGCAGTGTGTGTATTTGTTTAAAGTGTGACCCTCCTCTCCCCCCAGGTCATTTGTTTGATCTCAACTCCCTGACAAAGGAGGGAGGTTACTCTGTGTACGATCATCAGGAAGACAGGAAAATGTTCCGCATCAACGTCTGTGGAAACGTGACCAACACTGGGTGCAGCCCTGGCACCGGTACGTACATCCATCCAGAGTTTATTTGTGACAATGGGCTGTATAAATAACATTTGATTGATCTGGATATTAGTTTAAAGGCATGCATTGCAACAAGTGTATATTCGGTATGCTATGATGTTTGACTGACATTTTTCTTGATGAATCAGCCTGGATTTGAAGTATCGTCATATTTCAATTCCCAGAAACAGAAAATGTGCAGAAAGTTGACTCTGCTGTGTGCTTTACGTATATCCTCTCAATAAAAAGTGAGAAACCCCTTGATAAAGGCATCGTTGCAGGGACACGATAGACTTGCAGAGCCAGCCGCCACTCAGTCTCAAGGGTCACTTGCTTACGCTAGACGCATCTTCAGTGTGCGCACACAAAAACCACCTTGCAGGGAATCAGATCAGCCTTTAACCAGTCAGAGCTGACATGATGTAACTTTTGTTTACTGGTTGGTGCAACATGAGGAAGATATTATGTGTTTATTCCTTATTCTCCCTGTCTAGAACTGAGTAAATAAAGCGTAAAGGATAGAGAGATTAAAAACTCCAAGAACAAATGTCTTCAGCTTCTACAGCTCTTGCAGACGGCTCAATCTGGAGTTTAAGGAGTTGCAAAAAAAAAAAGACTCTTTTTCTGTTATTTATTTCCTCCAGAAGCTTTGCAGATTCCCATAAACGGTGATTTATCCTAAAACGAATCTGATTTTCTAGCTGTGAAAGAGGAGAGGGATCCACAAAGAATTCATTCACTTCTCCCCTGGTTACTGTTTAGTTTTGCTCACACATTAGTGCGGCTTCTGTTAACATGGAGGACGTGCATCACCACTGTTTTGCGTCACCGTTGAACGTAATAAAAGACCTGAAATTCCAGTAGTTCTCAAATTATTGACTGCTCTTTTACCCGGGCTGTAGTAAGTATTGCACATTAAGTGGAAGGCACATACCTCGGCCAAGGCTGCACAATGGGTCTGAATTTGTAATTAGAAATATGGGAATGTTTAGAAATGTTTCACCTGCATCAAAGTACACAGTGATAGACAAATATGGGACGCATGTGTCAGATTTTTTTTACATTTATTTAAGTGAGTGCAGTAGTTCATGAGAAAATGGCAAAAATGTCCAAGAGTCACATTTTTTTGCAAAAATGCAAAATCATTCATCATTAAAAAAAAAAAATTCTCAGCTGAATCTAATCACTTGCTCATTGGCTCATGGCCTAACCTTCGCCCGAATATCGCAGAAATCTGTGAGACATAATAACTAACAAACGGTATTCACAGTAATTGTCTTTTTTTAGAATATAGAAAGAAGTGTCCACATTGTAATTTTAAAGCACTGCTGTCTATGTAAAAGAACTATAATGTATGTTACGTTTTAAATGCAATGCTTGTGCAGCTGGGTTCTTAAAGTATTCTAAAATATATATGCATATTGTGTTCCAGCTGTGTGCATTAAGAATGCTACGACTGTGGTGAGCGGCGGTCAGGTGAGCAGGAAACTCTCGTACAACGATCACGTTCTGGAGCTGACGTACGAAGAAGGAAGTCCTTGCCCAGCAAACGCCGACCTCAAACACAACACCATCATCCACTTCATCTGCAGGTACTTCTGTCTTTTTTCCTGCGCTCTTTGTTGGATTTTCTCCTTTCTCCTTCTGCTACGGCCCGTATGTATGAAAAGCACTACAGTATATAAAGTAGAGAGCGCTGAGCGGCGACCTCCACCGGGGCTCTTTCAATAAAAAAAATAATGCATCTATCCACTCCATCATTTTATGGTTTTTCCTTGACCCTGCCACTAAGTTTCATAACAATCAGCCAGTAGGATTTCCGTAACCCTGCTGAAAGAGAAACAAATAAACTAAGTGTGTGTGTAAGAATTTATTTATTTATTTTAAATTCATTTTCATGGACAACATCACTGTAAATGTGCCATTGTTGTCCCTTCCCCTGCAGTTATACTGGCCATTAAAACCACTATAAAACACACCCCATGTGAAATTGGAACAGTGCCGTTGTTAGCGGTCCCATTTCCTCCTCCAAAGAAGGTTGAACAACCGCAGCTAACACTGAAGAATAGTGCCCTTCACTTACTTTATTCAAATCTATTTCTTTTGTAATCTTCTGTTGGGTTTCAAATGTACTCTTTCATATAAACACATATACATTTCTGTCACCTTAAAAACGTGAATTAAATAAAGTTCTCTTCACCCCATGTGATTGCTTTGAATTCAAACATCCAGCAAATTAAATATATTTAGGATTTTTTTATTTATTTATTTATTTTCTTTAAAGCCTCGTATCTCAAAGAACCTCACAAGAAGTGGGAAAAGTCCGCCGCTCACTTTTTGGTCACACTTTTTAATTAAATGTACTATTTTTCCAGGGTAATTACATATTTGGACAATAATTTAAGCTGTCAGCCACTTGAAATATATGACATAAATATATATATATGATAATGTATGTGTTATGTGACCACTGAAATATCTTTACCTTGTGTTTGTACAGGCCTCCTAACATGAGCTCAGCCCCTCCAGAGCCAGTTCACATTGAATCCAACGCTAAGACCTGCACACACTTCTTCTCTTTCCACACACCCCTGGTCTGCGAACAGCCAGTGAGTATGTTTTGTGTATTTGTCAGCGCGATGAGTCAGAGTGTGCTCGGCCCATTTCATAAAGTAAATGGAACTAACATTTTGGGAGACCTTCGGGTAAAGAATGTAGTCCCATCCAACACGCAGTGAAGAAATACCCGAAAAGGAATGTGATTTTAATTGGTAAATTGAATCAAATGTATGTGAATTACATGAAAATCTAATCCCAGCATGTGTTTGTATGCGTGTGCTGTGATGCAGCCTTTACCTTTTTTTAAATCAACAGATAACGGCCTCAAAAAGGTCTGTAGTCAGAAAAACAAGTAATACAGATGTTATTATCAGCGCCTTTTGTTGTGGTTATATTGGCTTTTCACAACCGCAAATAATTACAGGATACTGTAAAGAAGTTCAACCTTTTTTTATTTTTTTTTATTACTAAATTGGCCAATTCACAGAGCAATTTCAGTTGAGTGTAGTCCGCAGGTTCTCAAGGATAATCAAAGGAGTAGAGGAATGTAGCAGTAAATTATGTGGCAAGCACCACAGATTGTCTCCGACTCAAAAGAAATGTTCAAAGAAAACTCTCTACAGCATTGTATAGAATAAAAATGGTTACATTCCTCTGCTTTGAGTTTGGCTTTCTGAGACCTAAAAGCTAACCCTGTTACTCTACTGTGCAAGAATGTACCACTGACAAATATTTTTTTTTTTTTTTTTTTAAATCACATTTTTCAGGTGAAGTGTTCAGTTCCCAACGGCTCAGCTCTTGTAGACCTGACTCCTCTGATTCATGTCAGTGGATACTACACAGCAACAGGTCAGTGGGCCGAGGTTTTACATGCGAACACCTTAAAGGAGCCACGTATGAATTCCCGAGCAGAGAAGGAATGTGTGTGTTGTAATGCGAGCGTCTCTGCCATTTGTATTTGGTAGCGGGTCTTGCCGTGTGTGCATGCACAGAAAGAATAAAAATGTTTTTGGTTTTTTTTGTGTTGGTAATATTTTTTGTAAACATTTTTATGTATTATATTATATATATTACAATTTAATAAAAATTTAAATAATGTGCATAACATAAAATGGAATAATTACATTTACATTATATATGTAATAATTAAATTATATGTTTTGCAATTTATTGCATTAGCAGATTAGCTTGCGTTAGCTGGCGTTAGCAGGTTAGCTTGCGTTAGCTGTTAGCTTGTGTTAGCTTGCGTTAGCTGGTTAGCTTGCGTTAGCTGTTAGCTTGTGTTAGCTGGCGTTAGCTGGTTAGCTTGCGTTAGCTGGTTAGCTTGCGTTAGCTGGCGTTAGCAGTTTAGCTAGCAAGCTAATAATTACGTTGCATGGATTGAGGTCGCTGGCCAGATCAGAGAAACGAGTCCTCGCCAAGTTTAAATATGTTACTGATGTTTTAAAATAACTATACTGTAAAAATTGATTGATTTACTGTTTCCATGTTGCCGTTTCTTTCCTCCACATGTCGTCCTCTCAGACGAGGCAGTGGACCAAAGTGACGCATCTCCAGACTTCTACATCAACATCTGTCTGCCTCTGAACCCCATCCCCGGGGTCACCTGCCCCCCCGGAGCTGCCGTCTGCTTAGTTCCTGATAATGGATCTCCTGTGGTAAGACTCGCATTCTCCCTCACAATATTTTCATACAAGGTAGATAAATGATGCTTACAGTTATCAACTATATAGAAGCATTTACATAAAAAAATAAAATACGTTTATCTATATACACACACACACATAGCCCCATACATTTACACTCGTACATACGCATTTACAAATACAGCTATACACTTGCATAACACCAGGATTGAAACATTTGCACCATTTACCAGCCAAATGGTGGTAAAATTTAAAAGTGCCTTGTGGATTTGCATTCCCCACTAGTTATTATTTTAGTTCTGTTTTAGTTTTAGGCTTTTCTTTTTGAAATGTACATTTTAATAGCACAGCTAAGTAGTCAAAGTAAAAGGAAATTGCTACACAAGAGTAACAATATTACATAAATGAAAAAAATATAACAATTATAGGAACTCCAAATCTCAGTATTGCATAGAGTTTGGTGAAACATCATTAATAAAGTGACTAATTCTAAAACAAACTGGTCTAACAATGTTTGTCTCTAATTTGAGTTCAGGCTTTTCTAGATTTCCTGTTTGGCAGTTTTTGTTTCTCTATAGAGTTTGACTTAATGAAAAAAGTGTTAAATGGTGATTGAGAGTTTATTATCCAGTCAGCGGCACGTGACTCTCTGTTATTCACTTTCCCTCTCCTGTCTTTTTTTTTTTGTCCGATTACGATCGTTCTTGTCCTGTCTCATAATGTTTGATATATTTTTCTTCCCGTCTCTTTCAGTGGTATTACCTCCCCTCTTTCCTCTCTTTAAATCTCTCTCTTCCGTCTCTTAAAGGACATTGGGCGGACTACCAGCGGTCCGGAGATCAATAGTGTGACAGGGGAAGTGTCCATCACTTACAACAGCTCCACCAAGTGTGCAGCTGATCCTGCACAGAACTACACGTCGACCATCATCTTTACCTGCCAGCGAGGCCTGGAGCTGGTCAGTCCGCGACTGGAGAGTGCTGGAGCCAGGCAGAAGCACGCAACATTATTTTTCATTTATTTTGCATTTAGAGGAAAATGTCGAGAATGAAGTCGGAACTTTCTGTTACTACTGTCGTTCCTAGTAGTTCAATTTATTCAACATTATTCTCCAAATGGTATTTCAACTTTATTCTCAACATTTCAGCTTATTCTCAACATTTCAGCTTATTCTCAACATTTCAGTTTATTTTTTAACATTTCAATTTATTTTTTAACATTTCAACTTATTTTCAACATTTCAACTTTATTTTCAATATTTTTAACTTATTTTCAACATTTCAGTTTATTTTCAACATTTCAACTTATTTTCAATATTTTGACTTATTAAAAATATTGAAAATAAGTCAAAATATTGAATTTTGACTTATTAAAAATATTTTTAACTTATTTTAATTTATTTTCAACATTTCAATTTATTTTCAACATTTCCTTTTTTTTTTTTAACATTTCAGTTTATTTTTTAACATCTTGACTTATTTTCAATATTTCAACTTATTCTCAACATTTCCACTTCATTCCCGACATTTCATCTTTCTTCTCAAAATGCAAAATTAAAAAAAACATTCTTCCTCCTCATTTTTCCCCTTATGCCTGGCCCTAATACTCTTCCGTAGTCCGCAGTGTGATGTACTTTCATGATTTAAAATACTTACACATGCACCGTCACTTTCTTCCCTGAGGATTTCTTTTCACCCTTTTTAAAGCTGTGACCTTTTTCTATCTTCATCCAGGGCTCTCCACAAATGCTGAAGCTGCAGAAATGCGTCTATTTGTTTGAGTGGGCGACTCCTATCGTCTGTTCAGACGCCACCAACACCAGCGGCTGCCAGCTCACCGACTCCCAGCTCCAGTTCACCTTTGACCTGTCGACCCTCACTGGTGAAGTCCAGGTGAGCTCCACACAGCCACAAAGATTATATTTGACATAAATATTCCTTTCATTTTTATTGTTAAATCTGTTTCATACGACGTGTTATTAAGGCCATTGTAGGTAAGATTAGTGAAAAAAATGTTTTTTTTTAATTATGGAGCTGGGGAGGGGGTAATAGTCCTTAGTTTAAAGCTGTACATTTATACAAGAAATTTAGAGATTCGTACATTTTCACAGTTTTCCTGATTTTTCTTTCATCTAAATTCTCTGATTGTTAAAGTCACAATTTGTTTTTCTACAAGAGTTTTTTTTCTCTCAAATGTAAGACCCTATAATCTCTGAGAATATTCAAGTGTTTTTTCTCGTAAATCTGAGTTTTTCCTGTAATTGACCATTTATAGACTTAGAATATCCACTTTTTTTTCATGGAAATGTACTACTTTAGTCTCTCGGAAATTCTTAGTTTTTTCTCGAAAAAAACAACTTACAATGGCCTTAAATACGCTGTGAAGATAAAGGTGGGTCAGACAATTAAATCCAGTTATTTAGGTATTTTTTCCCACGACCAGTTAAATAATGTAGTAAAGTTGAGTCCCTGTATGTTAGGCACCAGCGAGCTCCAGCAACTACCACATCAACGTCTGCGGCTCAGTGGAAGAGCCGGCCTGTAAGAAGAGCACAGTTTGCCGGGTGTCTGGTTCAGACAAGCCAGCCTCATCATTTGGCATCAGCAAGGCCATGACAATGGACTTCAAACATGATGAGGAGGCTGTACTGATGCAGTATGGCGGGGGAGATCCCTGTCCACCAGGTAGGTCTGCTAAACGTGTATATGACCCCTTTTAAAAAGGACCTTGGATCTTTCTTTAAGAAGATAAAGGTGGAAATCTCATTCCGCATTTGTAAAAGCTTCACTAATAATTCCATCTGCTGAGATTTGTATAGATACAATATTTTTCTTACACTGTACTCTAAACTCCCGGGAGCATAATAATAAGATAAGATCATCATTTCTTTGGAAAGCAATCGGGGGGGGAAAAAGTAATTTGTGTGTTTTTTGTTTGTGTGTTCTAGTGACAAATGAGGGCGAGGTGTGTGTGTTCCCCTTCACTTTCATGAAGAAGTCGTACACAGAGTGCACCAAAGATGAGAGGACGGACGGCAGGATGTGGTGTGCCACCACTGCCGACTACGACACTGACAAGAAGTGGGGATTCTGCAATGCAGGTGAAAACACCAGAGAAAGAAAACATTCAGAAAACGGTCAAAATGTACCACAATTTAATCTACAAACTCAAACGTTGTCCAAAAAAGTATTAAAAGAGCCGTTGGAAATCGCCGTTCTTAACATTAGTAGCTAACGGATGTTTTTTATGAAGCAACATTTGACCAGGAAGACTTGACATTTCAGTGAAAATGATGTGATAATGTCATTTAAATGTGTACATTAATAAAAATAATAATATTTCAAACCATACATTTAGCCAAGAAGAGCAATGTTTAATCGGCTCGCTGGAATAATCACGCAAATCCTTGAGGTGGAGACGTGATGACCACAAAACCATCGCTCCATTATTACTCCAACTATTACTCGTGCTATGAAAAGTTGATTTTAAGAGTTTTGGGACTCGAGAAGTAGAGCGAGCAGAGTGATAACTGAGCAAGGAGCAAAGTTGAAAGATGTCCACAGTTGTCGGCTCTGTTTTGTTAACGTGAAATTACTTCTCTCTGTTTTTAAAGCAGCTGTTTGCTTTTACGACACTGAAACTTTTTCTCATTTGTTTAAATGTTTCCCTACAGCCCACGTTGTGTTGCATTTTCTCAACTTTTCTACAAATTGTCTCTTCTGAAAACCTAGCTGCCTTTTTTGCCTCCCTCTCTCTTCCAGCCTCCGGTAAGCGTCAGTCCTCCATATTGTTTACCTGCGACCAGTCCGCAGGCCACGGCACTCCACAGCTGCTCTCGGAGACGGCGGGTTGCTCCGCCACTTTTCAGTGGCGCACCAGCGCTGTTTGTCCCCCGGTGAAGATGGAGTGTAAGCTGGTCAGCCAGCATCAGACCTTCGACCTCCGAACCCTGTCCTCCCTCACTGAGCCGTGGAAGTTTAGCCACCACGGAGATTCGTAAGTCCAGCTTCAGTCTTAGATGGGCACCGGTTCCATGTCTTAACTACTATGCATGTTCGCTTCTTTTATCTTCAATCCAGAAAGCAGGAAAGGAAGTGCAGGATTTAGGGATGTCGATGAATACATTTGTTAAATGCTTTTTGTTGTTTTGTGCTATTGTTACCTCCACCAAGGAGGTTATGTTTTCAGTTTGTTTGTCAGCAGCATTATGGATTAATTACTGGCTCAATTTAAAAAAAATAATAATAATAAATTAAAAAAAATAATAATAAAAAATAAAATAAAATAAATAAATACATTTAAAAAATAAATAAAATAATAAAAAAATTAAATAAAAATAATAATAATTTTATGAAACTTGGGTGGAGGTGGAGTTGCTGTACATACACAAAGTGCCAACGATTAGATAGCTTGGTCTTCATAAAGATTAACAGGGTTTTAAAACGTAAATCTAAAGTACAAGACAAATTAAATAAATATTGCAAATATTTTAGCAACAATAGCTTCCCCTGCTTCACAATAGATGCTAGAAAAAGAAGCAATATTGATAAAATCAATCATCTTGCTGAAAGAAATGTGAATGTTTCTGCAAAAAACCTTGATCCTTTTCGTGTCTTGAGTCCTGACCTTATTCAAATATGACACTCTTCCCTGTTTTGTGTCCTCAGGTACTACATCAACCTGTGTCAGGGCATCCACGGTGGATTGCCAGGTTGTCCGGAAGGAGCGACCGTGTGCCGACGCTCAGCAGCCGGAGCGACCCAGACCCTGGGCCGAGTTTATACTCAGAAAATGAGCTACGCTGGTGGGGAATCGAGTCTTATATTAGTGTGATTGATGTTTGACTTGTGAGGACAACAATGACATCTGCTTGACGTTTCTAATATCCTAGTGTCACCTTTTGTATATATTGTTGCTCGTAGAATTTAACAGAAGCCAGTGTCAAGGCATTTTTGATATTTGGCTACTATTTTGCACCAACGATGTAATTCAAAACTGAAATATTATAATTAAATGTTTTTATTGCCTGTTACTAATCACTCTTCTCACAGCTGCGTATTTTATTGAGTGCATCAGAGAAGTTCTTTATCACAATCTCAAACTACTCCTGCAGATGGAAAGATCTCCGTCAGTTACTCAGCGGGAGACGATGTGTGTGGTAACGGCGTGAAGGCCAAGACGTTGATCCAGCTGAGCTGTGGCTCCACTGTTGGACACCCAACAGTCATCAGGTAACAAACGCACAAGGAAATCAGCCAGTTTAAATAAATAAAAAGGTATTTTTTATTAAGTTTAAATGTAGCCCCCCAGGCAGGGGATGCATAATAAACTAAATGACTACATAAAATAAATTAAACAAAACTGAATGATATTTTTACATATTTAAAATCTGCGTCATTCGTGACCTATCGTGATGTCTTAACTTCGATGCGTGAAGCTGCAAGAGACGAGGAACCACATTCTGCAATGAAGTTGGTTTAGGGATTTCTAACTGCCAGTTAATGACGGAACAAAGTGTCTTTTAAAGTTAAACTTTCTCTTCCTTTGAGGCACATTGCCAAACATTATGCAGCAGACTTGATGTTATGTAATGAGTTAGTCGTGATTGTCTGTGTATGTGTCAATATAAATGCTTTAGACTGAAGAAGTGTTGTATTGTCTTTAGTAAGATCGCTTAAGTAAAATGTTTTTATTTCTGTATCTCCATGTTTAGATTAATACGAGTAGATTCTTTAAAAATGTATTGACTCTACCAAACATATAACATGCTTTATAACATGCTTTAATTTGTCTTTTTTTATATATAATCTGAGAGTTTCACAGCAATTTTTAGCTTTGTTCTTTGTTTTTGTTTTTTTCGCTCACAGTTAAATGTTGCTTTCTGAACTCTTCAATCTAGCACCATGCTAAGAGTATCTCATCTTTTTTTTAATCTATTTTACTTATCTCTTTTATAGTCTAGACTTCCTGTGTTCCTACCTTCCCACACATCGGTTTTCATTTTTGTTATGTTTTATTTTACTGTGTTTTATGTCACATTGCTTGATTTTAAATATTTTATGGATAGTGCCATTTAACCTTATTGTTATTAGGATTAATTGTCATGATTGTTGTTATTACAATCACGATCTGTTTCTGTGTGAACAGCATTGACCAGGCTTCCTGTCAGTTTGTGATTGGCTGGGAGACTCGGTCGGCGTGTGCCGTGAAGCAGCGTGAGGTGGTGATGGTGAACGGGACGATACAGGTTCCCGACACCGGAGCCAGCCTCAGTCTGGGAGCGCTCTACTTCAGGTAACACAAGCAGCTGCCACCAGTATCCTAATCCTGCTCCCAGTATCCTAATCCTGTTCCCAGTACACTCTTCTTCATGTGACATCTATACATATACATACATATATATATATCTGGTCTTTTTACACCAGGGTTAATAATCATTATTACACCCTTTTTTTTCTTTTTTCTTTTTTCTCAGCCAACATGAGGCGTCTGGAGACATCCGTCCCAACGGCGACCGCTACATCTACCACATCCAGTTGTCGGGCATCACCAACAACACCCTGCCCAGCTGTCTCGGTGCAAACATCTGCCAGGTCAAACTCAACGGACCCAACAGACGCAGGATTGGCTCCTCCAGCAAGGCCAAGTACTACATAAAAGGTTGGTCTGGTGGTGTGAAAACTCTCCTTGTCGTTACTGAATCACATCTAAAGATGACTGGTTGGGTCAGTCAAACTCTTCCAAATCTCCACAACTACTGGAGGAATTGCCATGAAATTTCGCACATCACTCAATGTTTCTTAAAGAAATCCAATTAATTTCCTCTTGCAACACCAGAAGGTCCAAACTTTCTTTTCAATTTGCTGTTCTTATAAGCAGACTGGAAAACAATAGCTTTGCTGTACTTAACACAACTAATCAAAATCTCCAATTTCCAACTTTGTCTTTATTTTTCTAATAATTCTAACCAAATTACTTTCAGGAAACCTCCTTGAAAATGATTAGTAACTTAAAAACCTGGAAAATAAAATAACTGAGCACGCTAATTAGAAAACACTTTTATATATGCTAAATGCTAATGCTAAACATGCTATTGCTAACATAGCTATAATTATTTTAGGGATATTTCGTGTTATGTCAGCATTAGCATGTACGTATGTATTAGTAATGTGTAGCATGTTATGCTAGCGTGTTTGTTAGCATGCTAACACAAAATGGTTGATGTTTTAATGTGCTAATGTCAACCTTTTAGCACGGTATCATGCTAGTTTCAGCTTAGCTTCACTGTACTGATCCAAGTCTTACAACAAGTTTACAGTTATTTGTTTTTTTTTATTGTGTAATAAAATGATAACTTCAGAAACAAGTGCCAGACGACAAACACAAACTGAAGAATGCACCATGGCTCTGATGTTTTAGATAACGTGAAATAACATGATGATCACAATTCCACACATTTAAACATTAACGGCATGTCTACGACGTCTCCACAGGAGGTAACCTGGATGTGATGGTGCCCTCTGAGTCAGAATGTGGGCGGGAGAAAAACAAAACGGTTTCGTCCACCATCATGTTCCACTGTAACCCCTTGGCAGGCGTCGGCATCCCCGAGTTTATGCTGGAGACGGACGAATGCCAGTATCTGTTTGTGTGGCACACGGACGCCGTGTGTGGTCTCACGTGAGTAAACGCTTTTAAACTGGAATACAGTTTTTAATTCCAGCAAAAAGTAGATGAAGAATATGTCTAAATCTTCCCTTTTTTTTTTTTAATTTTCCTTGCAGAACTGTTGATGCAGAGTCCTACGACGACACCGGCAGCGAGTCTCCGGCTCTCTCCAGGCGGAGCCAGGCGGCGGGGTTGATGCTGAGCCTCCTGCTGGTGGGTCTGTCTGTCTGCCTGCTGGGGTTTTTACTCCACAAGAGAGAGAGGAGGTGAGACCAAGCGCATCCAGCAAACACAGAGAAGACAGATTTAAAGAGCGTTGTTGAGTTTTGACGAGTGTGTCTTGTTTTTGCTCACCTCTCGTCTCCGTGCAGAGAGCTGGTGATCCAGAAAGTCGCTGGCTGCTGCAGGAGAGGAAATCAAGTCTCCTATAAATATTCCAAGGTAGGTGGATCTAATTAATTATTAAATTTAGTTAATTTCTTCACACACTTCCCAGTGTGACTGCACTTTCCAGCTAACTACTTTGTTAATAGGAATATTTGCTTTTAAAGGATGCTACATCTAAAAAAAAATCGACGTTTTCGTGCCCTTTAATAAAAGTTTCCCTCCAGAAGTGTATGCAAGGTTACCAGGCAGGTGTACAGTTCATGTTGTCAGCGGCCTTCACGACACACCAACCACTTCCTCTTCCACTACTTTCAAAAACACACCAGCAACTACTGTACATACCCACCTCATTTTCTCTCAGAACAAAGGTCTTTGAGGTCACTTGATTCTCACCCAGTAGTAAATTTCAACGATTTGTTCGCAAACTATTTTGAATATCGATTAATCATTAAAATAATTTTTCATGCAGAAATGGCAGAAAATGCTGTTTTCAGAGATTTCCTGCTTTTTTTTTTTTTTTTTTTTTTTCATATCTTATTAAAGTGAATATCTTTGGGTGTGGGACTGACTAAACAAGAAAAAAAACATTTTCCAATGAAAAAAACTATTTAAAGACATGACTTTGGACTTTGAGGAACAGGGATGGACATTTGCCGATTAATAGATCAATGAATTGATAATGAAAATAATCGTTAGTTGCAGCCCTGATTTGAAGATGACACTTCTGCAGGTGACTTATTTTTACCCGCATGATTTGACTGTTTGTACTTTCAATGCTCAGGTCAACATGGATGAAGAAGGGGGAGAAGAGGAGATGGAGTGGCTGATGGAGGAGCTCGAAGGCCCTCCCACATCCTCTTCCTCCTCCTCCTCCTCCTCCCAGCGAGGGAGGAACAATCACGGCAACGGTCACATTAAGACCAAGCCGGTGAACACGGACGGCCTGCGCTCGTTCTCGCTGGACGAGCAGGACGACGAGGACAGCGAGGACGAGGTGCTGAGCGTCCCCGGGGTGCGAGTGGTCAAATCCTCCGGACTCTCCAGGCACTCTGCGGCCCATCGCAGCCCCTTCCTTCAGGTGAGAACCGCTCCAACATCTGCCCAGGTGTTTCTAACTCGCCGCTCGAAACCTCACCGCCGTCTTTTAATTTCAGGAGGAGAGTGACGAGGACCTGGTCGGCCTCCTGGACGAGTCGGACAGGAAGAGGAAGAGCAGCAAACCCCGCTCCTCAGGAGTGAATCACGGTAACAACACGGCAGCAAATAGGAAACGGGACGAGGATGACAGTGACGAGGACCTCCTCAGGGTGTGATGTCACTTCCTCCTTCCCGCTCCCACCCTTACAACCAATCTGAACTCTTCTCTCAGTGAATGTCTCCATAACAGCAACAACAACAATGACATACCAACAACATATTGAAAGCAGAAACCTTTCCTCTCTTTCGGGATTCTTTTTTTTATTTTTGTTATTGGTTGGACTGCACCTTCACTTGGCCTCAGACTCTTTCCAGTCCACTGTCTACAGACTGTCTACGTTAGCACATGGTTTCTTATTTATTGATAGCTGAGTATTTAAAGTGCTCTGCAGGCCGTTTTTTGACCTGCGCCCTATTTTCTCATATTATCTGTCATAATTCTGAAGTTTCTTTTACAGTGGTTACTTCAGTCTCGCCACAATTATCTAATACAGATACAGAAAATAAATCAAAAATCAACCCCAGATGCACAAAAAGCAACTGTTCTCGCCATGTCAGTGAAAAGATGAACATTTAAATAACATTTTTCTTTTCTTCTGGAGTTTTTGAAATGAAGTTGTGCCATTTGCTTTAGCACTTTATTGTAGCATTGATTAACTGAGAATAAGAAAAACTTTGTCTGCATTTGGAGTTGATTTTTAGAATTGATTTTTAATGTCCAGGATTGTATTTGATAACTGTGGTGAGATGCACAGTTAAGTAGCTCAATAGTGAAACAGTTTAGCAGATTTTGGGGGAAAAACGACAGCTATCAAAGGAAGACGAGGGGGACGGGTTCAGTCCCCTGGACGTGGGCGGTGAAGGTGTCTGTGTTGTTTCTAAAGGGAATGAAGACACCCGTTTGTCTTTTCTTGCTGTTTACACTTGCTATAATAGCAGATGTTTTCTCTTTCTTTCTCCTCGAAAAGAAAGCGCGATGCCTTCCTGATGATGAACTTACTTTGCATTTTCATATATGAATTATGTCCGGCGACAGATTGATTTGTTTTTCTTCTTGTTTTGATCAGAAACATTTGTACATAGAGGATAATGTTCTATAATATAATATGGACGTTTTTGTTTGTTTGTTGTCTTCACCGGTGACTTGCTCACACATTTTGTTTTTATGATTATTTAAATGGTTGTCTGAGATGAGTATCTGTAAGAATCTCTGCTCTGTGCGAAGAAATAGAGATGGCCTTAAGTGTGAATGGATGGTGGAGGAGGACGGAGGTTGAAAGTGAAACATGAGATGTTAGTGTTTAGGTTGTGTTGGTTTTTGAAGCAAAACCCCCCCACCCCCACCCCCGTCCCACCAAAGCCATATTTCTACCGCCACCGCTGGCACTAATGTATGGAAGTTGGGGAATTTATGTTTCCGCTTGCACGCTCTCGTACATTAAAGGCTCAGTTTTGGTATTCAGGTCTGTGATTGTCGATGTTGCTGCGTAAAAAGTGAGATTTTAACTCTGTAAAGCCACGTTTTTGTAGTGCCGAAATCAGCCCTTTTTAGCCAAATGCATGTACATAAGACGGAAGAAAGAAGCGAAGCGTTAAAGTATCAAGAATGCGGGCAGTTTACTTACATTTAAACGTGTTTTTCTGCTTAATAATCAAACTAGTGTAATGACGGGAGATATTTTGGTAAAGTAAATCAAACTGACTGCAGTGTTCCCACATAAGAGTGACGTGAGTAAGCGGAGTATTTGTGTGCCGTCCAGCTTATTTTCTTTGGTCCCAGACGAAGAAGGTGTTGGGACGTTTTTGTCTTTTTGGTTTGCACAACAAGGATGTGAATTAACAAACCCACAAACAGCTGAACTTTTGCTCCAATGTAGTTTTGGTAACATTTTTAAGTAAAACGAAATCAAACTGTAATTCATCTTCTCTGGTGTGCATACCAGTTAAGAACTTATTAAGTGTTTCTTCTAAGGCTGCAGCGAACAATTATTTTCATTGTTAATATAAAATGTCAGAGAGCCACATCATCACAAGTTCTCAGAGTCAAAGGGGACGAAAGTCTGAAAGATGTAGAGAAAAGCAGCAAATCCTCACACTGCGGAAGCTGATAACACAGAATGTTTGACATTTGATAAATAAGCTAAAATAGAATTTATGTAGATTAGCTAATATTTTCAGCCTTAGTGTTTTTGTCAATTTACAAAAAAACAGTCTTAACTAAAGCTCCACTTACTAGATTTTTACCTGCCGCTCACGGCAGATTTTGCATTTCCTAATTGTCATCCGAGAAGTCCACTTGACTGAGATGTGGTTGAAAGCTCCAGAGAGAGGTAGTAAGTTGGCCTTGAGTGAAGAGTTTTCTTTGTTAAACGTCTCGACCTAGCAGGTGTCAATCAAGCAGAAGCAATTAGTCAATCGACTGATTAATAATATTATGATTCAGTTAATCGTTTAACTTTATCATCGAGCAGAATTCTCAAATATTCTTTAGTTTCAGCTTCTCAAATGTGAAGATTTTCTCTGTTTTGTAAATTAAACATGTTTGGGTTGATTAGTTGAAACAAGCAGTTTGAGAACATCCTGGACTCTGGGACACTTTCTCTCTTAACAAGAAAATAAAAAAAAAATGTTTTCTAGTTGATTAATCAAGTGTAACGTGATCAATAGATCAATTGATAATGAAAATAGTTATTAATTGCAGTCTTAATTATTATGCACCTCATGTGTCAGTAAATATTGAATGGGACATTTTGAAGTGTCTCATTTACAGGTGTTGTTCTCACCTGGCTAAATTAACTGAAAGAAGAATCCACAGATTAAATGTACGACCTTGGTAAAATCCCCCCGTTGATTTATTGATAGAATTTGTATTGATTTGCATTCACGAACCTAGTGCACTCACAGACGATGAGCATTTCGTACATTATGTATATGATTACATTGTGTAGAGTACCAAAGGGAAAGATTGTAAATTCACTTTTGGGTTTTCTCAGTATCCACCGAAAATAAAGTTATTAACGAAACACGTGAGGCTAAAATCTCTCGCCGATCAATAAAGAAGGGTCACCTTTTTCAGGGTATTTCTAAAGCTTTGTACACAAAATTTGTTAAACAAGTTTTTTTGTAGGATGCCACGCAAAAGAAATGACAAATGGATTTTAAAAAGAAATCTTCAAATTGGACAACGATCAGTATTTTATACGGATGATTTTGGGGATGTGCCATAATAATGAACAAATGGAGAACCTCGTCGGGCTCCTCTTTGTGCTCCGGGGGTTCAGTAACTTATTGTCCCGTGTCAAACTTTAAATTTAACTGTCAGACTCCAGGAAGGTCGAGAAGAGTTGAAGCTTCGTTCACACCTTGTTCTAAAAAAAATCTCACTTATCGTGTAAATCTGTTGGATGTTTGAAGGTCTTTGTAGAAAAACCATATCATTAAGTGTTTTACTCAAAGTGAAATCCACGTTTGAGTACATGGGGCAGGTTTCCAAAAATAAAAAATAAATGAGTGCAATTACAAATGAAATGTCAAGAATCCATATTTATAATTTTATTATTTTTTTAAATCAAACAAAAGTTCAAATGAAATGAAGCTTGTTGTTGGCAGACTTTTTATGGACTTTTATTTCAAACATTCATTCAGCATGTGGACCTCAGCTGTTGACTTCCTGTCCCAGTGAGACGGAGGTTTGAACTGCATCTACCTGTGTTCGGCACTTTGTAATCGGCTCATCTCTCCCGAGGAGACGTCGTAGCACTCCTCTTTGCAGAGAAGCAGATGGTACCGTTTAGTACGTGAAGTCCTTTTTCTTTCCATCGTCGCATAAAGTCTGTTTCTGCTGTATTTAGCAACCAAAGTTAGCGTGGCTCCTCTGCATGGTACTGTACTGAACCTTCTCGTTTCTGTGGAGATAAGAATGGACATTCTTGTGCTTTTTTTTTTTTGTTTTGTTTTTTTTTGTCTGCACTTGAGCAGACAACTGCTTTGGGTTACGTGAAACTGACTCTGAGTGAAATTGAATTGAATTGAAATTTTTAAAAAAAAAGCACAAGAAATTTTCTGTGATGATTCGGTACTGCGGGAGATCATTATTATGTTTTAGTTGGTGTTCGTTATGTTGTCTGATGTGTTTTTCAGCTCTTTGCCTGTTTTCCTATTTAAAAACAAAAAAGACATTGATGTAAAAAAAAAAAAAAAAAAAAGAAATATTGCATTATTTGAATAAATAAGATCTGCTGTTTATCACTGCGGTGGTTTCATTACATGCTCTGTGACTAATAAGACGAAACGCCTGCGCCAAAGAATTTGAGACTTAACTCGGACTTTTAACAAAACTTGAATATTTGGCTTTGTCTTGATTTACGTGAGACCAGACTTGGACTCGTGACTTCTGGGAGGACTTGGCTCTTGGGACTGATCCTAACGCTTGGACTTGTTTGACTGACTTGAGACAGCTCTGACCTTCACAGAATAGACCAATAGCACCAATCCCTCAGACTCTTCCCCCCCAAGGCAGATCTCAGATTATGTCTCAGGAACTTCTTTTAAATGTTGACTGATTAACAGCATTACTGACTGTGTGCGCACATGCATGAGATGCAAAGACGCGCTGCACAAGGAGGCCCATGTGAGTGCATGTATGTAGATGACCCCTGGGTGACCTGTCCCAGGGACACTCGGTCTGACGTCTAAAGAAAGTGATAACAAACGTGTTTTAATGTTCCACTGTGTCACCCGGAAAGCAACAGCGTCTTTCTGTGGACCTTTGCTCCTGCTTGTCCGGTTAAAAACCCAACGCACAGACATGCCAGTGGTCACTGAGCAGAAGGAGGCTCAGCACACACTCTGGCGACGCTGTAGACACAGAGTTGAATTAAAGCTGTTTTTTTTTTAGAGGAGGAACAAAATAAACTTTGCAGCCATGACTAGTTTTGACGACATCTTGGAAGAAGCGGGGAAGTTCGGCCGCTGTCAGAAGCGCGTCTTCGCCCTGCTGTGCATGGTGTCCATGCCCTGGGCGGGTGTGTACGTGGGCATCGTCTTCCAGGGTTTCACGCCGGATCACTGGTGCCGGGACCCCGAGGTGGTGGAGAGGAGGCAGACGTGCGGCTGGAGCCTGGCGGACAGTCGCAGGCTGACGGTGCCGCTGGTCAACAGCTCGGGAGTGCTGCAGCAGAGCAGCTGCGAGCGGTACGAGGTGGACTGGAACACCACGGCACTCAGCTGTGGGACGCAGAAGCTGGACCTCAGCAAAACTCCCACAACCGCCTGCGAAGACGGCTGGGAGTACGACTATGAGGGCAGGCAGTCCTTTGTGACTGAGGTAAGTAACAAGGGAAAAGACAATACCATGAAATATGATGCGGATTGGAAGAATGTAGTCTTTGTATTAAAAAAAGTTCTGATGGACACATTTCTATATATTTAAATTACATTTTTTATTGCGAAACAAATGACTGGGGTAAGTCTAGAGGGTGGATGGATGGAAAAAATAAGTGGGGGAAAATATATATAAATAAATAAAACTATAATAAAATAAATATACACGTTATTACAATTTTATTTATTTTTATACATTTAGTGCACTCTATATCTGTCACTTTCAATAAATCGTTCAACTTTTTTGGAGAATAGGCTTATTTGCTTCATTTCCGAGAAGATTGATTCCGATCTCGCGTCTGTGCATTAAGTTTGAACCTGGAACCAGGAGGAGATTAGCTTAGCTTAGCATAAAGAGTGAAAGAGTAGGAGGAAACAGCTGGCCTGACTATCTCAGGATTACCAAAACTTTCCCGCCAACATCATTAAAACTAACACACGGCATCTTGCTTGATTAATGCAGAAATATCAAAAACGATGAACCCTTTGGACAGAGTCAGGCTTGCAGTTTTCTCCTGTTTTTTTAGGGTTTTTTTGTCATTTTTTTTGTTTCCGAAAACAAAATCTAAAGTGTTGTGATGTTATGATTGACCCTGTTGGTTTGTGTGTCCCAGTTTGACCTGGTGTGTGCAGATGGGTGGTTGGTGGATATGTACCAGGCCACTCTCAACGTGGGCTTCCTGGTTGGGAGCATTGCCATTGGCTACCTGGCCGACAGGTAAGGTTATGATTCGTTTTTATCTTGTTGTGTCGGCCATCTTTTCTCCCAGGATTACATTTTTAATCTTAAAACAGGAGATGCTGCTCCTATTTTTCCTTTAATGGTCTCACTGAAACCTTGCTGCTGCTGCAAGATCTATATCATTTTAAACTGAAACTATAATTACTGTCAATTATTTGTTCTTCTTTCCGCAGGTTTGGCAGGAAAATAAGCTTCCTGATGTCCAACTTGTTGAACGGGATCGCAGGAATCCTGGTGGCCGTGGCTCCAAACTACGTGACGTTACTCGTTTTCAGAACGCTCTACGGGTTCGGAGTGAAAGGAGGCTGGGTGGCCGGATACGTGCTGAGTAAGAGCGCCATTTAACCCTAGAGTTAGTGACTACGAAGCTAAAGAAGCTCCAAACGCATCTCGAGCATTGTTCTGCGTCTTCCCTCTCAGTCACAGAGATCGTGGGGGTGGAGTACAGACGCACAGTGGGAGTCCTTTACCAGATGTTCTTCAGCGTCGGCATCCTCATCCTCCCTCTGCTCGCCTACTTCATCACCGACTGGCGCTGGCTGCAGGTCGTCATCACTGCCCCCTACTTCATCTTCCTGTCCTACTACTGGTGAGACATGCTAGTCATGCTTTTATGTTGTGATGTACACAGGAAGTGAACCACATTTCGTGTTTTGAGAAGATATTGAAAGGCAAAAAAAGGCTTAAAATGTACCCGAATACATTCAAATTCCTCACTATGGTGAATATTTCCAGTTTCTGAGCGTTCACGCCGTCTCCACAAATTTAAACATGCTTTTCCTGTTTCGGTGCGATATCCAGTCGGCCCTGGCAGATTCGCAGGTCACCCTTGAACTCTTTGACCACTTACGACTACATTATAGTGTGTCATAAACCAGTGATTTATTGTTTATATACTTATAAATGTCCAATAAGGGGGTCGAGATAAACTGTTACCTTCACCAGTGCAGCTTTAACACTGCTTTTGGCCAAATATTCCAAAAGAAACCTTTAGTTTCATGACCCATTGTACCTTGAAATATGTTAAAACCTTGATTAATTGCGAAAATATATTTGCAGGCAACAATAAATGGCAAGAATTCTTGTTTCGTTATCGATTTAAAGTCCTTTAATGAAAAACGCTGTGTTTATATGCCAACACAACATGACGCTTGTTTGCTTCATCTTTGGTTTTGTATTTGCAGGTTTATCCCAGAATCTCCGAGATGGCTTCTCTCTCAGAATAAAAAGGCCAAAGCTGTGGAGATCACGGAGGCCATGGCCAAAGAGAACAAGATGACCCTGTCCAAGAACATCGAGGTGGCTGCGGGTTTAGCAAAGCTGCAATAACAGCACATGAGACTGTGTCCAGTTCACTGAAGCAGCTGTAGACAGACAAACGCAATAACAATAACAGCATTTCAGGCCTTAACACGGCTTCCTTTAATTATGTATTAATTTTATTATTATTATTATTATTATTAATTATGTATTACAACTTAATCCCCCCCCCCCACCACCACTTTTTTCTTTTTTTTTTTTTTAGGTTAGCTAGTTTTTAGCTTATCTATACTATACATATACACATACTTCAGCTGCTGTGTCACTTCACTAATATACCCCCCTCCTCCTTCAAAATATCTGGAAAAATTAAAATAGAAGAAAATTATAAGTAAAAAATGCAAGCAAAATTGTAAAATATCCAAATGAGTCAGTAATATATAAAAAATAATAAATCTGCAAAAAAATCTGTTAAATGTCAAAAAATAAATAAAATAAATTAGGAACATGTCTGAAAATTATTAATAAAATACCCAGGGGGGGAAAGTATCTGAAAATCTGTGAAATGACACAGAAAATAAACGTTTTTATTCACATACACTTGTCCAATGCATTGCAGAATCAAATCTCAACAGATGCGAATTGTGAAGTATTTGAAACGTAATTTTAAAACCGTTTGTCATCATAACTCATCTTGTGTGTTCGATCCTGCAGACTCTGACGGACGACAACGCAGAGACCTGCACCGCCTCCTTCATGGACCTGATAAGAACTCCGAAAATGAGAAAACACACCATCATCCTCAGCTACAACTGGTGAGTGTGTTAAGAGATCATTTATACGTTAACTTAAAGTATAGCCGTGTAAATAAAAGCTCACTTTGTTAGTTCCTCGCTGTTTGTTTCAGAGCTCATCAAACTATTTTGAATCTTAAGTTACACAAACTCGTGGTCTAAAATGACATATTAGGGATGTTAAATAATTCTTTCGCGATCTCGACTCTTTTTGAGCTGCAGTGCGACACTTTTAGGACGATCTCATTTCTCATACGACGATCCATCTTTGCACACGCACACCTCCCCAGGTTCACCAGCGCTGTGGTGTACCAGGGGTTGATCATGAGGCTGGGTATTCTGGGAGGAAACGTCTACATCGACTTCCTCATCTCTGGCCTGGTGGAGTTCCCCGCTGCCTTCCTCATCCTCTTCACCATCGAGCGCATCGGCAGACGCATCCCCTTCGCCTCCGCCAACATCGTGGCCGGAGCCGCCTGCTTCATCACCGCCCTCATCCCTGACAGTGAGGAGAACAAGATGTCGGCACGTTGTATCACTTCCTGGTTCTCTGAAAGCGTCTTCTCTGAACATTCCTCTCCGTCCTTACAGGCATGTTCTGGTTTAAGACCGTGGTGGCCTGCATCGGTCGGCTGGGCATCACCATGGCCTTTGAGATGGTGGTGTTTGTGAACACTGAGCTCTACCCCACTTTTGTCAGGTAAAATGTACAAACTGTGCACTCGCTCTGTCTGCTGGTTGGGGAGGAAGCTGCAAAATGTCACCTCAGCTCTTGTTTTTTTGTTGTTTTTTTTACCAAGTTTGAACATTATTATGAGTTCCTTTTGGACTAAAGTGGAAAAGAAATCCTCATTTTGACAACTGATGACAGTAAATGTGGTCTGCAATGCTCCACCAGCTACTCCATCCTGCAGATTTATACAGACAGATATACTCTTTATTGCCGTTTCAATATTGACTTACTTTTTCTGCTCGCGCAACGGCACAGATTTCATCCTTTTTTTTTAATTCCTCCCTCAGTGTTTGGAAAAAAAAAACATATTCTGTAGCCTATATGCATATTATCACCAACCAAACTAAATGAGCCGTCTTTGGACTGTAGGAACCTGGGAGTGTCGGTTTGTTCCACGCTGTGTGACGTTGGCGGCATCGTAGCTCCCTTCCTGCTCTACAGACTGGCCGTCATCTGGCTGGAGCTGCCTCTCATCATCTTCGGTGGGTTTTATATTATCACGCAGTGAGAACATTTCTTAGATATCCAGCGCTGCAGTAGATGAGGATGTTCTCTAAATGCTGGTGTTTTACATGAAGATATCTCCAGTCAAAGTAAGGCACATTTTAAATAGTTAATACTTCTGATTATGGTCCAACCGATATGATGCACACTTGGTGGGAGGATTTATATTTGGACACGTCAGTGCCCCCTGGTGGACAAACACTGTTTCTAAACACTAACGTGTTGCGCAGGCTCTCTGGCTTTCGTGGCCGGTGGTTTGGTGCTGCTGCTTCCTGAGACCAGAGGTGTGCCGCTGCCCGACACCATCGAGGACATCGAGTTCCCAGAGAGGTGAGTATCCACCGGAGTCCAAATGAAGAAAGTGTCCGTGTGTCAGACTGATGATAAACGACTGAAAACACTTCAATGTGCCTGCTTGGCTGCCTTTTCTCAATAATATGTATTGGATCGACTATCCTGCTGATTATTTTCCTTGATTAATCATATTTTATACGTCATAAAATAGTGAAAAAAAAGCTTGTTATAAATTCCCCACAGCCAAAGGTGACGTCTTCAAATATCAGCAGAAAAAGAAACAATACAAACAGACACAATATACAAATAAATGAGCACAATATCCCATTATTATGTAATATTAAAACCAGTTATAATGCGTAAAACGGGAACAATTTTGAAACTATTTCAGCGAGAGATTAAGACATGACAAAATAAAATCCTCATGTTTTTCATTTTTGCTGGAAAAAATGACTGGAATATCCAAATATTTGCCAATCAAGATTATCTTATTGAATAATGGATTAATTGTTGCAGCTCTATATTGGATACACGTTTGTATTTAATTCTGTGTGTGTGTGTCTGTGTGTCTGTGTGTCTGTGTGTGTGTGTGTTCAGAGCGAAGGAGAAGGCTTCCCTGAGGAACCAGCAGTTGACCAACCTGCTGCCAAACGACGACGTATCGACCAACAAAGAAACGGCAACTGTTTAAAGTCCTTCTGGGACCCAAACGTTATTTATTTATGTTGTATAACAGTGTTGCTTGTGGATATATTAGGCACCTGCTTTGATTTTTGGCTTGGACTGAGCTTTTTTTTTTTCTTTTTTGTTTGTCTGTAAACATTATCACCCACGAAGAATTGAGTTTTTACATTAAACTGCTGTAAAGTTTCTTTGTGAAGCATCATGTGTGTAAAGAGAGTGGGCACGTGAACTCAGTTATTTTATAATTATTATAGAAATACATTATTAAATGACTTTTCTTTTAACATAACTTCCAATTGTTTATAAAATGTTGTTTTTTTTTTTTTTTTTTTAAAAAAACCTTTATTAAACATTTTCCCGGATTTTAAAGTTGTAACCCTTTTTTTTAATTATTTATTTCTTTTTTTTTAGGATTTCAGTATTGGTTGATTTTCCGCACACCTGTGGTTACCATGGTAACGGCAACTGTGTTTAAATACGACAGCAAACGCTTGTCGAGCAGCGACTTTGTCAGAAAGAGCAGCGCTTAGTCCTTCACAATAAAAGCCACCTGTTTTGGGCTTTTATTGTGAAGTAGATACAGTGAAGAAAAGCTGTGTTAGCATTAGCATTAGCATTAGCAGCTGTGATACAGGCTGCAGGAGAGTGAGCTGAAAACAGGTCAACATCACTAGTTTCAGATAAGATTCATTTTATTGTCATTGCACAGAGTAAAACTACTGAGACAACAAAGTTTAGAAGTTTAGCGTCTAAACAAATTGCAAAAAACAATAAAGTGAAGAGTTATATGCCACTAAATACACTATATGTCATATACACAGTAGTATATGGATATTATAATATATATATATACTTTAATGTTGCAGCTTATAAAAGTGGACTCAATCTTAAATATTTTATATTATACTGCTGGGTAACTTAACTACAATAATGTATCATCATTTATTAGTTGATTTTATATTTTTGCATTAATAATCTCAATTAAAAAAAGTAATTTAAAGCTATTAAATACATGTAGTGGAGTAAAAAGTAGTATGTATGAAGTAGCATAAAATAAACCTCAAAATTGTACATAACATTTCACCACTGATGACACAACAGAATCCTATAAATCCTGAGAAGATGTCCTGCAGAGACTTTAATGTCTATCATTTAGTGACACAGCTTAAATCCACCATTTTTAATGCACATTTTTGTTTGTAGATAAATTAGTGTTTTTGAGTGTCTTTTTGGGACGCTGCCACTAGGAGTCACATACTGCTACACTTGAATGTCCTGTCAATGATTCATTCAACATCAATGCTCTGCCTTTAAAAATAAATAAATAAAAAGTAAGCCATCTGTGTCCTGTGACACGTGCAGAAATGTGAGTTGTGCAACCCTGGAAGTACTCTTCAAGCATACTAACAGAATGTGTTCTGGCTCACTGCAGTGATTGCATAAGTTCTTGGTATTCTCTATTAACTCCATTAAACAGAGACATGTTTTCCACTCCACTGCAGGTTTAACTATTTTCAACAGGCTTTTTTTTTGTTTTTTTTGTTTTTTTGGACTTTAGCTCCAGTCTGACCCGGAGGAGGAGTGAGCAGTCTGTCCGAATCTGTGGAGCAGACTTGTGGCATTGCAGCACTGACCCTCGCTGTGGGTCGTTGTGATGTCTTCGGCACCAGCAGCTTTGACATCAGCAGCGATGACGACCTTCGATGACCTCCTGGAAGATGCCGGCTCTTTCGGCCGCTGTCAGAGGCGCGTCTTCGCCCTGCTCTGTCTGCTCTCATTACCCATCGCGGGTGTGTACGTGGGCATCGTCTTCCAGGGTTTCACGCCGGATCACTGGTGCCGGGACCCCGCGGTGGTGGAGAGGAGGCAGGCGTGCGGCTGGAGCCTGGCGGACAGTCGCAGGCTGACGGTGCCGCTGGTCAACAGCTCGGGAGAGCTGCAGCAGAGCAGCTGCGAGCGGTATGAGGTGGACTGGAACACCACGGCACTCAGCTGTGAGACCCTGGAGCTGGACCTCAGCGGGGTCCCAGTCACCTCGTGCGAGGTGAGACCTCTGAGATGGAAGTTAATCTGCCGGATGATCTGGTTCTGCACAAGAATTCATAGAAAGCTTTCATGTGTGGATGAGATCTCAGATGCCAAATATAGCAAAATTAAAAATGTTTTAGTTATTGCTGAGCATGATTACAGCTTCCTGATTTAATTAGAGGGATTGGAAACAGTAAAAGTATTAGTTTTCTTTACATTTTGCATTTAAATCCCCTCAACTCTGGTACTCCCTAAATCCTTTTATTCATTTTAGCAGCTCATTTTTATTTGCTTAAGTCCTGAAAAAAGTGTTTTATCCTAGTTCAAACCATGTAAAGGACGTCTTTAGTTCTTATAAATAAGCTCTTTTAGTTTATTAATTTTTTTATTTTATCCCCTCTAGCACCTTATTTACATTTGAAGTACAAAGAAATGATAAGAAGTTATTTATTTATTTATTTTCTAAAGATCAGTGAGATTTCTAAGCTGCTGGTAGGCGAGGTTTGTAAACATTGGCCAGTTTCCAGTCTTTGTGCTAAGCTAAGCTAACCGGCTGCAGCTCCACATCGAGTGCTGCAGGGATAAAGTTTTTCTTTGTAGGCCAACCTGGAAGTTGAGTCAGCCTGGTTTACAGCAGAAAATAAGCTCTGCGGCGAACAAAAGTTTATGATACTGACATATTTTGTTCAGCAACATAATCTTCACATATTATTACCACTATTATGATTTTTCACGCTTGAATGCAATCACCAGAAGTAAAAAATCTAACACGTAAAGGCTTCAAAATTCACGAGTTGAGTATTTACGGACGTATTTTATGTTGTTTAACAAAATGTGAAAATCTTGGCGAGAAGGTGCAACAATGGCATTTCATTTTCAGGTTTTAGGATTAATTCCTGCAGCACTCTTTTTACCATACATACTTACAAAGAGGGTTTAACAATCTTCTCATTTAACTCTGCCAGAAAGTGAAGAATCGTAGTCACCAAAATGTCAAACTATTCCTTTTAAAGCAGCATGTTTCAAGGATTGGGTTTTAATTTCTTTTAAAGTTTTGACTCTGAAGTTATGTAAAGATGTACTTATTGCTTTCATGTGTAAAGATCCAGTACTTTGTTGGCCTTGTGAGAAGTACAGAACTCTTTGGCGGAGGTGTGCGCAGATTCTCAGGAGGTCAACGGCATAAATCAAAAGGGTTTGCAGAGTTAAGGTTCATTTATTTTAATTTTTTTTTCAAAAAGAGTCACACCAGCGAAGGAGCATTAGGTGAGATTAGAAAAGCTGCAGAAAAGTCTCATGTGTAAAGAGTGTATTTAACGTCTGCAGTAAAAGCAATTTCTTTTGTTTTTCGTCTTTAAGGATGGCTGGGAGTATCAGTATGAAGGCAGGAAGTCCTTTGTCACCGAGGTGAGAGGGGAAATTTGATGTATCTGCTTCCAAATAGGGTTGATTTCAATCACTGAACACTTTTAATGCTGCTCAAACTCTGCAAATCACAGTTCAGCATCTTCTGAAATGCAATATGTTACAGTACAGACACAAAGACATCCTGTATGGAGACATGTAACCTTTTCCTTTTGGTCTCAGTTTAACTTGGTGTGTTCAGAAGGATGGTTTGTGGACATGTACCAGTCCACGCTCAATGTGGGCTTTCTTGCTGGCAGCTTTGCTTTTGGTTTCCTTGCTGACAGGTGAGACATATTTGGCCACAATTTCACGTTCATCAGTAGTAACTTTAGCCTTTCTTTCTTGTAATCAATGTTTATTAGTTTTCCTTTTTATAGGTACAAATGGTAATAACAGTTCAAATTCTCCTTTCACAATAACACAAAACATCACAATAACAATAATGTATAAATAACAAAAGATGGATGGGTGACATAAAGCCACGCCGGGAAAAAAAACAACGCAGCAGGACCAAAACACAAACGGAGAAAGATGAAAAACTAATTCTGCTGACACTTTAGGCCAGAGGTTCCCAAACTAGGGATGTTGGGGTCTCCAAAACTTCATGGGCCTTCTTGATTTTGACGGGGTGTAAGACACAGAAATATCCTTTCCCTTAAAATAACAAAAAAAAGTTGGTAATGTTAAATGTGGATGTATTGCACTGAATGACTATTCGAACTTAAAGCACTTTACTATGTATTACTAATATAGAATCTCTTGTATTAGAATGTGTCATTTAAGACTATTTTCTAATGTTCAATTAAGCAACTCTTATTTTGAAGGAGTTTCTCACCTAATGTCTTTCTTTACTGCAGGTTCGGCAGGAAGATCAGTTTCCTGATGTCCAACGTACTGAATGCGATCTCGGGGATTGCGCTGGCTTTCGCTCCGAACTACGTCTCCGTCCTGGTGCTGAGGTCCATCTTTGGCTTCGGGGTCAAAGGAGGCTGGATGTCCACATATGTGCTGAGTGAGAGGCCTCGCCTTAGCCTTGCATTCACCAACACTTAGTAACTCAGTAGATGTCATATATAGTTCCTAATGCATTTACATTTATGTCCACACTGTAAGAGTTTGAATATGTTTCCTGCCTGTCAGTCACAGAGATTGTTGGAGTGGAGTACAGACGGACGGTGGGCATTTTGTACCAGATGTTCTGCAGTGTCGGCGTCCTCGTCCTCACTCTGCTCGCCTACTTCATCACTGACTGGCGCTGGCTGCAGGTCGTCATCACTGCTCCCTACGTCCTCTTCCTGTCCTACTACTGGTGAGACAGAACCCTCACGATGAGGAACGGGACTTAACACAATGCATGACGGTTTTTGCACTTATTGTTCCCTCATTTCAAAATCAACGGGTTTTTTTAAAATATTTTCTTTGGGTTAGATGCCTGAAATAAGGTCTGTAGTTGACACGAGTTTAAGAAATATCCCCGACATAAAATAGGTCAGTTAACCCGCCTTTAGCTCAGTACCAGGCCGCACAGAAAGAATAAAACCTTTAGTTTTTTTCTGTTTTTAATATTTATTGTAAACATTTTTATGTATTATACTATATATATTAAAATGTAATAATAATATAAATAAAATGCATAATATAAAATGGAATAATTCCATTTACATTATATATGTAATAATTAAATTATATGTTTTGTATATGTCTTGCATGAAACCGATCCGTGGTGCAGAAAAGGTTATTTTGTAGTAGTAGTTTATTAGTAGCTTAAAGTTAGCTTTTTACTTAAAAAATTATAAAAGGTCTTACTGTACAAAACGTGTAAGTATCATAAACACAGGTTTTATATTCTGCAATAATTCCAAACATCCCATTGAGGGGAACCAGTGCGATGCAAACTTCCGGGTCGGCCTATAAAAAACACATCATCCCTGCAGCTCTATAACAAAATGAATAAATAAATAAAAAAGAAAGAAAGCCACACTGTGGAGATTGGGATTGGGCCGTTCTTTCAATAATAATTTTTTCCTGCTCACATCGCCTCGTCCCTCTCGCTCTTTCATGTCTGTGTTTATGGACTTTGAGAAGAGCACATGCTTCAGATTTCAGTTCTCGCTTGATGTCAAAGCGCTAACGATGAACCACAATGTGTCGACGTCCTAGGTTCATCCCAGAGTCTCCCAGGTGGCTCATCTCGCAGAACAATTCCTCCAAAGCTCTGGAGATCACTGAGGCTATAGCTAAGGAGAACAAAAGGAAACTCAAGAGCGTTGAGGTAAATCAGTTCACTCTCAATTCTCCTGAAAAGGAAACTCCTTTTCAGGGTCATTTTGTGATCCACTGTGCCAAATACGTTGTCCTGAGATCCTAACTTAATGTCCCGTCTGGATCCCGACTGTGTGTGTCAGACACTGACGGATGTGGAGGGCGACTCCTCCTCTGCCTCTTTGCTGGACCTGATACGAACTCCAAATATGAGAAAACACACTTTGATCCTCATGTTCAACTGGTGAGGCTCATCTAAAACAAATCACAGATTTGCAGACCGTAAAGAAATGTGCCAGATGTTGAATCTCCTCTTGTTTCCATCTGCAGGTTCACCAGCGCTGTGGTTTATCAAGGCCTCATCATGCGGGTGGGGATCACGGGAGGAAACGTCTACATCGACTTCCTCATCGCCGGCCTGGTGGAGTTCCCCGCTGCCTTCCTCATCCTCTTCACCATCGAGCGCATCGGCAGACGCATCCCCTTCGCCTCCGCCAACATCGTGGCCGGAGCCGCCTGCTTGATCACGGCCTTCATCCCTGACAGTGAGGAGAACTTCAGTTTTTTTAAATTTCTTTTATAAAGAATGTATATTAAATATCAGAGAATATCCAAGTTTTTTCTCGTAAATGTGTCTGTTCCCTCATTAATTTAACATTTTAATCTCAGAATATCCAAGTCTTTTTTTCTAGTAAATTTGTGAGTTTTTTCTTGTAAATTTACTATTTTAATCTCAGAGAATATCCACGTTTTTTTCTCGTAAATTTGTGTGTTTCCTCATTAATTTAACATTTTAATCTCAGAGAATTAATCTCAGAGTTTTTTTTTTTCTCGTAGAATAGATTTTATTCTCGGAAATATACCATTTTAATCTCAGAAACTATAAAAGTTATTTTTCTCATAAATTTGTGAATTTTTTCTTGTAAATTTACAATAATTTATAATATAAAAATTCTTAATTAAACATTTTAATCTCAGAAAATATAAAAGTTATTTTTCTCATAAATTTGTGAATTTTTTCTTGTAAATTTACTATTTTAATCTCAGAGAATATCCACGTTTTTTCTCATAAATGTGTGTGTTTTCTCATTAATTTAACATTTTAATCCCAGAGAATATCAGTTTTTTGTGTAAATTTACGTCTTAAATCTTGGAAATTCTAAGTTTTTATCTCTGAATTTTAACCCTTTCCCTCGGCTTCATATTTTTTTTTTCATATTTTTTTTTATTATTTTCCTACTATGACCCTAATACGCCGTCGTATTGGGGCGCACTACTGTATATGTGGGGAAAGTTGTAATAACACTTTAGTGGCTCCAGAGAGCTGTGTGCCCCTTTTCTCACTATATAAACCATATCACACTTCATTAAAATGCACTGTTGTCGCCGTGTCTCAGGGATGTTCTGGTTTAAGACCGTGGTGGCCTGCGTCGGTCGGCTGGGCATCACCATGGCCTTTGAGATGGTGGTGTTTGTGAACACGGAGCTCTACCCAACATATGTCCGGTGAGGCTGATCCACTCTACTTTCACGTTTCAATGTAGCTCCGCAGTAAAACAGTGCAGTTGCTAAATGTTGGTTCACTGGATACAGGAACCTGGGAGTGTCGGTTTGTTCCACGCTGTGTGACGTTGGAGGCATCGTAGCTCCCTTCCTGCTCTACAGACTGGCTGTCGTCTGGCTGGAGCTGCCTCTCATCATCTTCGGTGGGTGGTGACGGGGGGGGAAGGCTTCAGGTGTTGCACTCTGGAGAACACGGGGGGGAATAGTTTGGGGCGGAGAGAAACTAAAGCGATGTTCGCATTGAAAGTCTCCGTGCTCGGAGAATAACCGACGTCACACGCAGGAGATGAAAGATAAAATACCTACCACTGTACTTAAGTTTATACTTCTTATATTATATATAGAGATCAAGTACTTATGAGGTCTAACACCTCACTCCCTCCAGCTGTCTTAAATGTTTTGTATTCACAGAATGATGTCGAGTTCGAGCAAACATATGGTTCGACAAAAGGGTCCAACCCGGCCCACAGTGTGAAAATGACAGAAGTCATTTGTTCCCTTTTTTGTCGACTGGGGTGGGACTTCCCTAAGAAGAGTAGCTGGTCCTATGCTGGGGACTTTGATATAGATCCCGCAGGCGTCATACAGGCAGCGTGACACGAGAGTCAAGCGTAGGGTCGTGCAGGAGCCGCAGGGGGAGGTGTCTGTCAAAAAGGAAAAAGATGGATCAGAACCTTGTTCCTTCACAGAGCTTAGCGGAGGCCAGTGTGTTTACAGCACCTTTCATTGCTCAAGGAATAAAATATGTGGCACCACCATCAGACTCATTAAGGTTTAAAAAAGACATTTAGCTCTTTTCTTTTTTTTTTTTCTTTTTAATGGTTGTTCATCCATGTGAAATGGAGTTCAAAGAGATTTCAGGATCGTAAAAATTAAGCAGAGGAGGGAAATCAGCCCAAGGCCAAATTTCTTATTCCATGTTCGGTAAGTTTGATCTTTGTTTTTTTTCCATCAATGCATTGCAGTTCCTCATTTGTATGTTTTGCATTTTGAAGGAAGGACTTGTGCTCGTTTTTTTTGAGTTGGACTAACCTTACAATTATTTCCTTGTGAACTTATTAAGGGGGGGATTTTGTCTTAATAAATGGTGTGAAGCAAACATTTAAATTTCCACTTAGTGCCTCCCTTTGTTGCTGTCAAGAGGGCTTAAAAAGGCACCCAAATGATATAAATAATTCAGATCTGAATAAATACATCACAGTAGTTCTCAAATTATAATTGCAACTTCACTTAATGTTAATAGTTCTGAGCTTTCTGACATTAATTATTAGTTATTAATTCTGGCTGTGATGGCGTTAAAGCTGCAGGGCGCCTCGAGGAATCACGTCATGAGGCGAACGCTGTGTTCAAAATAATGCAAAGTGTGGAGGACAAGATTGAGATGTAATTTGTGCAGTTTACTGGAATAACCCTGTACAAAATGATTTCATTCGTTAACTTCAGTACATTTAAATGTATCATTGATTGCAACTGATGTTTTTTTCATTTTTTTTTATTATCCAGTGATTGTTGGTTTCACTGCCATGTTTGTTTGCTGCTGTTGAAACACTTTCAGATTTGAATTGTTCACCTTTTCACCTGTTGCTGTGCTGCACATCGAGATAAAACCACCAGATCTTCATGTTATAATATTGATGAGTGAAGCGCAGAGTTTGTAGGTGTTTTTTTTAAATGTTAATCTGTAATTGATTCAGAGTTTTATATCAAACAGGAGTGGTCTCCTTCATAGCTGGAGGTTTGGTGTTGTTGCTGCCTGAAACCAAAGGAGTTCCTCTCCCCGAGACCATCGACGATATTGAGTTTCCAAACAGGTGATAAATCTCCCCGACCCAGAAAACACACAACACATCCACACATTGGGATTATTATATGAATTATGCTGTTGGATAAGGATGCATCAACATAGTGGAACTAATCTAAACTAGTTGAGTGTTAAGTAGTCACATATACAGCAGAACATATGTTTTGTGTGTAAAACGCCAAATAAATGTGTGTTGTTAAAAAAAAAGTGCATTGTTCCGTCTGAAGGTAGAAGAGAAGAAGAACAAAGCAGCAGAAAATAGAAATACCTCAGAACTGTAGTGGAGTAGGTGTATTTGTAAATGTACTAAGTTACTTTTCACTACTGCCGGCTGTTCCAACCTCTCTCCTCCCCCGGCGGGCTGCTCTGGCCGCGCCGCCTCGGGGAATACGAGACGTGGCTGCGGGTTGTTTTGTAGTTTCTGCCACTTTGGATTTAGTCCAATAAACAGACGTTAACGGACGACAGCCCCGGTTAACATCAGTGCGCAGTAAACACAGATGGGTAACATAAACTCTAGTCTGACGCCACACGTGGAGGTTATAAGAAAAGTAGTGTCACTTCAGACTCAAGACTTTCAGCACTTTGATGGAAATGTGCATATTCTTGCCAAGCTGTTAGTTAGTAATAGTATTTTTTTTTATTTAAAAAAACCTTAATTTTCATGAAAAAAGCTTGAATGTCAAAACACAAAATTTTCTTGAAATAAGTTTGAATGTAAAAAAATACTAAATTTGTTCATGAAAAAAGCTTGGATGTGAAGAAAACTTAAATTTTCACAGAAAAAGCTTGGATGTAAAAAAAAAAAACATTTTTTAATGAAAAAAGTTTGTATGTGAAAAAAACCTAAATGATCTTGAAAAAAGCTTGAATGTGAAAAAATACAAAAAATGTTCATGAAAAAAGCTTTGATGTGGAAAAAAAACTTAATTTTCATAGACATTTTTTATTATAATTTTTTTTTTTAACCTTAATTTTCTTCAAAAAAGCTTGGATGTCAAAATACTTAATTTTTCACGGAAAAAGCTTTAAGTAAAAAAAAAACAACAAAAAAACAACTTAATTTTAATGAAAAAAGCTTGGTTGTGAAAAAATACTAAAAAATTTTCTTGAAAAAAGCTTGGATGTCAAAATACTTAATTTTTACGGAAAAAGCTTTAAGTAAAAAAAAAAATTAAATTTTCATGAAAAAAGCTTGGATATGAAAAAAAACCTTAACTTTCATGAAAAAGCAGGTGGCTTGGTATTACACTTTGCACCTTTAACGCTATCTGTAAGAATTAATGCAGTGTTATTGTTTTCCATTTGCTAGAAATCGAATATGTATGTTTTTGTTCCCAGGAAAAAGGAAGATGCAGTGGAGAACCAACAAATGAAGAAACTTTTAAAATCAGACCTGACAAACAACAAGGAAACAACAACTGTGTGAGTGTGTGTGTGTGTGGACTTATTCTCTGTGATACAATGTCACGCTAAAGACAAGGAAGTTAAAAAAATTAAATAAAAACATTTCTATAAATCACGACTTTCCTTCATATTACGTTTTATTGTTCAGCTCTTACAGAAAACGCAGCTTCACATCCTAAAACCAGGAGCACGATGTGCTTATTGTGTTTCCACCACAGGATGATGGAAATGAAGCACCTCTTGACATCCGATAATACCAGACTACAAACTTACATTACAGTACTAACATGTTGAAGTATCTTCAAAATGCACAATGGTGCTTTCACTTTCTGCCACTGAAGCTGTTGTGTTTTTAGTTGGAAGGTGGATATTTCTTTAGTTGGCTTTTATGGTTCTGTCGATCCAGTCGACAAACTTAGAGACTCGAGCGTAGACGCCGGGTTTCATGGCGTTGGCGCATCCCAGACCCCATGATGTCACCCCCTGCAGGATGTACCTGTTCTGGGAATGACACACCAGAGGGCCACCGCTGTCACCCTGCAGGGAGGAAAATACATTTCAGTTCACCTGCTGTCAAACATAGTGATACGGATATGGAAATGTTATATTTACCTGCAGATGTAGGTCAAATATTTACAAACAATTCAAGGGAACTTTTAAATATCATGTGGCTAAATATATATTTATTTATATATATATATATATATATAT
>CALSCE010010644.1:2271267-2289600 GCA_943593645.1 Bovichtus variegatus
AAAATGATAAAATCTGACAATCGCAGGGTTTAAGATTTGAATACTCCACCTTTCTCTGGCGGGGTCTGGGTGGTGGCCTGGGGATTAGAAGGTTTGGTTGGAGCTGCTCCTCCCGAAGGGTTGGTCGGGCATTTCTCCAAGTTGCAGTACTCCCAGCGGACAGTGGGGTCTGTGGTGTAACACCAGGGAGCTCGGTCTCCGTCGGGGTTCCTGCACAGATTCCTCCTGAGGTCCCTGTTGAAAGACAAAACCTGGAACTTCAGGAGAGCAGGAAGCAACATCCTCCAAGGTTTTTATATTCTAACTCTAGAAGCAAACCAGGAAAGGAATTTATGATCTCGGTGAGGCTATTTCTGTTATATTCAATATTGGATAAACCACCAAGGGACAGGATTTGAATAGTAGTTATAGTTAAAGTATATTTTTATTGTTTTACTGTAGTAAAAGTTGTTTATTGTCAACATAGCTCATGAAAAGACCAACACCCATTGGGTCCTACTGAAGGTGAATCTTTAAAACTTAATTTTTAAGCCTTTTAACAAACATTACTTGAACAGGAGTAATTAATGCATTTGTTTCTGGGATTGACACGGGAACATGTCGAGCCATTTTGGCAACTCGTGCATGTTTTCAATCCATCGTGGGCTTAATTATTCTTTTATTGCATTTGGCTGCTAGAATATATTCTACTGTGCTGAGGAGTAAAGGGAACAAGGTTGCCAAAATGGCTGACATGGTTAAAGTAAGCATCGCAGTGTTCATGGAGTTTGTAGTAATTTGCTTTAACTATTCAGACTTGGTACATTTTGATTAATAATGGTAAAAAAAAAATAATCTGCATTTTAAAATATAAAATGTATCAGTATCTGCTATTTGATGCTCACGCTTGAGGGAAGTTCTGTGGAGTTTTTTTGTGGTTGTGAGGAGTCATGGCGCTCCACGTTTGACATCTTTTCCCACTGATGGTCTCCGATGTTACGCCGCGGTAACTCGTCCCGTCACCCTCAAAGCAGTCTTCCTCCTCGGGGGGGATCACCGGCTCATCTGCAAGCAAGAGACGGGGAATCAAACTGATTTAACGACGCAGCTTTGGATCTCTAGAAGTCTTTACTTCAATCTCAAGGTTGTGTGTCTTGCTCTCTGCTCATGCACCTGCATCACCACTGTCATTAACATCCCTGCCATTGGGTAATAAATCAAAGTTTTTCTCATTTATCTTCAAAGTACATTGACTGTTTACAGGACGACTGGTATATAAATCGTGTTAACTGCATCGTTTTTCTAGATTTTCTGAATTAAGTGCAGCTGTTCTGAAGGTCATCATCATCATCAGTGTTGTACCTGGTCCGGCTGCATCCCCGCAGCTCGGCACTTTGCAGTACTCCCAGCGAGTTTCAGCGTCGTTGGTGTAACACCAGGGCATCTTCTCGTTGTCGGGGTTACGACAGTAGTTGTTTTCAAGGCCTCTGACAAACAATGATGAACACAGGTGAACCCAACCATAAAGGCAGCACGCCGTAGGTGCCTCTTAAAACAACCATTTTCCTGCTGCGGGTGCTCTTACTTGCAGGGGTAGTTGCTTGGCGAGCGGTTGTGTTTGTGCGGCGTCTGAGTCGACCAGGTCTGGCAACTTTTGCCAGACTCGGTCACGCCGATCGTGCCTCGGTACGCTCCACCTTCACCGGTGGCGCAGGTCAACTCTGGGGCGATGGTGGGAGGCTCGGAGGCTGAGCGCGGACGATGAGAGGGATTAGTTGCAGAACTCGCAGAAAAGAAAAACAAGTTTGGCAGCGGAAGTGTTTGAAATGATGCAAAATTACAATGAGACTGAAAAAACGAAACTGTAAAAAATACAAATGTTGCTGAAACGATCAGAAAATAAAAAAGAAAGAAGAGTAGATGTGCGGTCACACGGTCTTTTGTTAAGTTTGATAAGCTGCGTTTTATATTGATAGTATACTTTATGATTATTTCTTTCTGTTAATAATTAGGGGATGTATCTGAGTCTGCTATAAATTATCTACTATGTTTTACATTTAATTTTTGTGAAAATCATATTGTAACAATATCAAAATAATATAAATACTGTATATTTTTTTTAATATGCTTTTTTTCTTTTCTTCCTCCGGCTGCGGTGCAGGGTGAGTTTGCCAGTTTGATGGAAGCGCGTTAAACATCTTGCTCAAGGGCACACGGGCAGATTAAAGGGTGAGTGTACATATTTATCTATGGGTCTTTATAGCTGCCATGTTGCTTGAACATGCATTTAGTTATCTCCTGTGTGAATAAAATGACTCCGATCTTGACTCTCAGTGAAGGAAGCTTGTGCAGCTACAAGATGATACAAAGGTGAATTAAAGGAAACGTACGTAAATAGTTGGACTTACTGCAGCGAGGGATGGAGCAGAAGTCCCATCGTTTGGACGGGCTGGTGGTGAAGCACCACGGTTTGGGGTCTCCATCGGGGTTTCTGCAGTAGTTCTCCTCAAGATACTTCTCTGGAAGACTACGAAAAAAAAGCATAAATCGAACAGGAAAATAGATTGTTAAAGAAACATTTGTTTTATTTCCCGAATACATTTACTAACTAGGAGTGCACTCGGAGAGCACAGCCTGCGCTAGAGCCAAATGTCCTATCTCGCAATGTGAACAAAAGCGGAAAATAAGTTAAATAAGTTGTGTATCCGCCCGGGAATAGACCCGCTCCAAAAATGTTTGGGTTCTTCCTCGGCCCGAGCTACAACCTTCCACCAAGTTTCATGAACATGACACCCGCAGTGTTTCTGTAATCCTGCTGACAGACAAACAGAAGCACTAAATATGATCAAATCCTGCTTGTGGCTGATTGATGGATTGTGTTGTTTTGTGGTCTTACACGCTGGGATTGTAGCCGTGGTTGTGAGGTTTCTGCGAGTCCCAGCGTTGGCAGGTGAAGCCGCTTTCTGTGGTGGAGATTTTCCCCCTGTAGTCCTCCCCGCTGCAGTGTATACACTCCTCTGTAAAGCACGGGCACATTAAACACTCTCTCGCTGGGGTGTTGGGCTACGCTGCAAAGCTTTCATTGCTTACTTAAGTGACAAACATTTGCCCCCACCCCTCCCAAAATAAAGACATAAAGTAAATCAATTAAATACAATTACAAATGCACCTAATTTCACTTTTTTATTTTATTTTGCACTTCAGAACAACTTGGATGGTAAAATAGTTGGCAAGTTGGTGTTTGTGCCTCCATCACACACAATCCAGCACAAAATAACAAACACACGTAAAATACTAGATTTTGTTTTTACCAGTGCAGCTGGATGCATTGCAGTGCTCCCAGCGGGTGTTGGGGTCGGTGGTGTAACACCAGGGTCCCCCGCTGTCTCCGTCGGGGTTTCTGCAGAAGTTGGACTCCAGGTCGGCTCTGGGATGTTCACTCGGTGTGAAGCTGCAGCAGACGCATTGAGTCAACTCGTATGAACAGAAACCGAACAACACGACGCTTTGTGTAGAGTGACATACGTGAATACATACTTGGGCCTGTGTGGGTACTTTGCTTCCCATCTCTGGCACGTCTTTCCTGTTTTTGATTTGCTCTTTGTTCCTCTGTAATCTGTTCCCACTCCATTAACACACTCCAGCAGGTATACTAGAGTAAAACCAACACACACGTCATCACCCAGTGAAGTCAGTCTGCCGAGGAGGCGAAATGCTTGTTGCATAATGTGCTTCAGATTTCAATAATCTAATTCTTATTGGGTGCACGCATTTATCAGAGGAGTCTCAGAGTGAATCATTTATCTGATCCAACTCAAGTGATGTTTTTTTTTTTGTTATCCTCTTCTCTGTGTTTGCAGACAGTCCAAACATCACTGATCACGCAACATATAGGCTAAACATTAACCGTCAGAGTTGGGAAGGTTAGTTTTGAAGTGTAAGAGGTCATAGATCACTAGTTACTCTGTTAAAAATTTAATTAGTAATGTTATTATTTTTTACAACTTCACCAAAGTTATCACCTTTTGATTACTCTATTAACAAATGTCGAAAAAGTCCTAAAAAAAACATACATTTAAACGTCACATCACTCATAACTGTCAAACTTTTATTAAAAGTTCTTCAATATAACTTTAATTAAGATTTGAATAGAGCCCCAGAATTTACGTTATACTCTACATATAAGTTTTATACAGAAAAAATAATATATTCGGACATTTCTATTAGTAAATGTAATTTAATTACATGTGTTTTCCCATTAACTACAATGATTACAGTTACATTTATTTTGTAATTTAATCATGTCACTGTACTGTAACTAGTCACTCCCCAACACTGTAAAACACAATGTAAATGAGGCTAAACACCACGTAGAATCTAAACTTGACACCATAACAAACTATAAAAGACTTTGGGCTACATTACGTAACCGGAAACGCCGAACAACTTGCCTTTTTTTTCGTATAACGCCGCGCTGCTTCTGCGCATGATAGTCTCTGATTTAGAGTTTGCTGCTGCTGTCAAACACTCTTGGTCCTTTTCAATGTAGAGGAAAGACCTGTGAGAACAAAGCAGGCGCTGAGCCTCGAGTGTAAAAGTTAAACTTTGGTCTTAGTGTGAATGTTGGGTTTCTAAAGGTGTGAACTCACCTGCACGTGAAGCTGGTCTCGGCGTCACATTTGGCGGCGCACTCGGCCACAGTGTTCGCTGAGTACTGTCTTTTATGCAGCGAGAGGATCCATGCTCCTTCGGTTTTGGCGTAGCTGTCCACCTCCGTACAACTAACTAAAAGAGCCAAAAATATTAATAAATTGTCAAATACACAGCCCGTTTATTATCATTAATGACATCCAAGGCTAAAGTCCGTAGATGGCGGTAAATAAACAATAATAATAATAAACATTTTGAGTCGTGATCTTTGATCTCTCATATGAACGAGTGGTGTGTAAAATAAAGGATTTAAATTATCGCTTTTAAAATACATGTTTAAAATATTAATTAAAGTCACTGAGTAAAAGGGAAAATAATCAAATAAAGTAATAGATAATTGTAATAAAAATGCCTTTAGTTACAGTCAGTTATTGACAGGACATTTAACATTTTAAAATGAATTAAAAGGTTAAAGAAATAAGGGAAAACTATGCAAAAATGGGTAAACACAGTACATCCATACTGTGCACATAAACAATACACACATATACTTTCCAAATGGAAAAGATGATAAAAATGTTTCCTTTTGTTCAGTAATTTAATCAGCTTGAATTAAGAATCAAAAACTGAATTAATAACAATAATAATAATTAATTAATAATTAATAACAGTAGATGTAACAAAGAGGTTGTTTCCCCTAATAACTTCTGATTTAAAATAATTTAATGTTTTATAGTCGACTAGAATCTGGAATCAACAACTGATAACAACTTTGTTTTGATAATTGGAAAATTTTATATTTCAGAAGGAAATGTTTTGTTTATGTTTTTGACATTTCTCATTTGCAACGCTGTGCCGGGAAAACCAGCGTTACCTAATTTGACTTAAAATGACCAATATTGTGATTGCGACCTTGAGCTGCCCACTCAGGTGAGATATTAAACACACAACACGATAAGAAAAACACTAAAGTTACAGGAAATGTTGCTGTAAGTTAAAGTATCTAGTTTTATTATCTTTTCATTTTCCAGAAATGTTGAGATTTAGGAAAGTATTTTTGGATTTAGTTCAGGTTTCTGAGATAGAAGTTTTATCACATCCAGCTCTGACGTGCAGTCGGAGGGATGTGGACTTTGAATCGTGTAATAACTAATAATTTCACCCTGGTGGCTGTTCAAACCAGCACAGAAGCAGGAAGATTAAACATTTAGAAGTTACGTTGTTGGTCTGCTTTGTGTAAAATAAGGCGCATAATTATCGTCTATTGTTGCAAAATGCCAGTGCAATGCCAAAGACACATTTGCACCATGTATTTTCAGCTTCAGATTATTGTCTTGTCCCTTAGATTTGCATAAAAATGGACAGTAAAGTAATCTGAAGCTGAAAATACATGAAATAAAACACAGAGCAGAATCCTTGTCTATGAACTAGTCAAGTATAAACTATCGGAGTCAAAAAGTGCATTAAAAAGTCTTGCAAAAGGCTTAAAGGATCAGTTTTCTCATGTTCGCTTCGAGACTTGGATTCGAAAATACGATTCTAATTTCTGTGCACTAAATATGAAGCTAGCAGCCGTTAGCTTAGCTTAGCACGAACACTGTAAGCGGAGGGAAATCTCTAGCCTGGCTCTGTGTAAAGCTAAACAACCAGCAGCGTTTGAAGCTAACTAATTAACACGCTGTTTATCATTTATGTAGTTAACTTTAAAATAAGCTAGCTGTAGCTTCCTGCTTCCAGATGTCATGCTAAGCTAAGCTAACTATCTCCTAGCTGTGGCAAAACTTTTCATTGAAGATTTGAAATGTGGCTCAAAAGGATCTTCTGGATATTTAAAAGTTGGCTGATTGGACCAACAGGGATGTCGGGAATTGCCTTTATTATATCCAAGTAGATGGAATTATTACATTACATTACATTACATTACATTACTTTACATTACTTTACATTACATTACATTACTTTACATTACATTACTTTACATTACTTTACATTACTTTACATTACATTTAGCAGAGGGATTATCCGGAGGACCTTATTTAAATTATATTAGCTACTGTTGTCCTATTGTTGTAATGAGTTAGTTCTCAAATTCCATTTTATACCACTTTAACTAAACCACATTTAACTGAAATCATAATGAAATTTAATTGCATTGTGACAGTGTTGGTCAGCGTGGTTGAGCTCTGTGATCACAATTCCAGATTTAATTTGAAATAAAATGTAATAGTTGATGTTTAATGTGATCTCTGAGATGTTTTATCAAAACAGTCGGATTTTTTTTTTTACAAGAATCCGAACAACTCCGGGTCCACGTGGAAGACAGAATGTGCTTCTGTGTCTCTCCTTTAGTAAAGTAAAGTCAGGAAGTAAAATGTATTTATGTCACGCTTCTCACAGACATTTAGACTTTGCTTCCCATTGTCTGTGGCTGCCTTTAAACTGTGTAAGTGTGAACAAAACCTGTTTTATGTGCATCCAGACTTGTGCATTAATACACCCTGGCTTGGTTTAAATGCTGGAAATAGTATTGAAAGAACATATTTAATCAGCTTGGACAGGAATGTCCTGATGAGTTGCTTTCAAAGTGACGCAAAAGTCTTACTTTTTTTTAATATATTTTATATAATTATTATGTTATACTTTCATTCAAAGATACCATTATATCTTACCAGGGCAGATCAGCGCTCCCAGGAGGAAAGCTAGTCTGTACAGGTCCATCGTGAGGCCCTTCTACTAGCAGCTCATGTTCGACGAACTCTCCGAGGTACCTCCTGGTGCGTTATTGGGCCCCTTTTAGCACGTCGGGAAAATAAATAGGACAGCTGAATCATTAGTCAATCATTGGCCCGACAAGGACGGCAAAAGAGGTCAAAAACCTTGTTTATGGTAGATTCTGGAACTCTAAACGTCGCAGGGAAACACCACAGCGTTTCATCCCCTCTGTTATTTGCTATATATTGAATAAATACACCCTCTGTTTAATACTCACCCACGGGCTTCTCGAGCTAATCTGCTGCTTTGCTGCAGCTACAAAAGATTTTTTTTTTGGGAGACCGCTCGTGAGCGTTGACCTCTTTCGATATCATGTGACCTCTTACTTCTTATCAACGTGCCCATTCTCTCTGTCCGTCGCTTCACTGCAGTTTGTATCTAACCTAAACACGCTTGTATGTCTTGTAAAAACGGCTGCAGGTTCTTCAATGTTCATGTCTATGTGCGTGTTATAATGTTATTAAGTGAGACATGTTTCTTACTTTACTGGAGAATACTATGTGATCTAGATCAAATTGAGATCAATATATATAGTTAATCTTCAGCTAAAAGGGACCAATGTCCTCAACTGCAAACATGTGATTACAAAACAACCTACTTTAGACCGTTCAGTGTGTGTTAGAGGAACTACTAAATCTGGAAAAGCATGCCTCTGTCTTTCTAAAGAAAACTTGAATTTAAGAGGCTGTTTTCACTCAAATTCTTGATGAAGTAAATGATGTCAGTTGTCTCCTTAAATACGCTCTTTCTGCATTATGAGGACTTTTACGTTTGATACTTCAGGTACATTTTGCAGACACAGCAATTACTTATTTTACTTAAGTGTGTATTGCTATTTCTACTCAAGAAAAGGAGCAGGATACTTTTTCCACCAAGAGGGATTTAAAAAAATACAAACAATGACCATGTAAAATATACAGTTGGGTTAAAAAACAAAACAAAAATAATGTTGAAAATAATTAAACCTGATGGTAAAAGCTTGGTTAGCTTTTGTCTTCAATCATAATCATAATAAATCATAATAATAATATTAATTAATTATTTAACACCCATTAGGCTCCACATATATTGTACACAGTTATACAATCCACATTAAATCAGCAACAACATTGATTCTCTTTTTTCAGTTTTTTATTTTTTTTATTCTTATTTTAAGCCCACTGGTTTTAGTAATCCTCATAGTAATTGGTGAATTAGCATTAGACTAAATATAGTATGATTTAAAAGAAGAAAAAAAAAAACAACTCACTTTTTAACCAAACGTTTTGACTGATTTTTAAAAATTATTATTTGTTTTTATTTATTTGTGAAAGCCCCGAGAAAACTTCCACCAAAGAAAAAAATGAAAGAAATGTCCATTGTGAGCACACATGCGTTAACTCTGCCTCTGTCTGCTTCTTTTAATTCATCATTATTGCAAGTACTTACAACACTTGAGACTATTTAAACACTTTTCCTTTTCTCCCTCTCTTTCCCCCTTTTTAATTATATTTTTTCCCTTTATTTTATATAAATTTTCCTTTCTGTTCATGGAAATTTGTCAGCCAAACTCCCACAAAAAGCTCCTCGCCTAACAAACCACAAATGCACCGTAAAGGACTTTATGCACTATATCAACACTTATCTTGCACATACGCTGAATCCATGTTCTTTCATGTCTCTGTCACCTCTTATGCTTTGTCTTGCTTTAACCATAAAAAAAGCATCTCCCATGTTTTTTTTTTTATTAAATCTGAACAAATAAGAAACCATGTAATACCTGGTAATGACCTGCAGAGGGCGCTGCTGTTGACCGAGAGATGAAAGTGGGGACAAATGGATGAACTGTTGAAGTCAATGAGGTAATGTCAAGGATGGGGAGTATAATGCAGCTATTGATGATGATATTCACAATTACAATCAACTGTTGGGATGATTTGTGCTCAATAGGCCGCAGTAATGAATGACTGTCAAACAGCATGATACAATTCAGTGTGTCGGGTGGTTCAAGGGACTCAGGAGCTCCTCTACGGCGGTGAAAGCAAAAATAACTATTTATTCTTACATTTGCACTCAAAGGGAAGGTACTCAGAATTAAAATGTAAGATTTTATTGAGGCAAGTGAGAAAAAAACATTCTGGGTCTCCATTTCAAAGTAAGATCTGAAAACTATTTTCTCCTGTTTTTATTACTTAAGGAACTACTGGAAAAAGGTTTTACCGGGATAATCTTTTCCAAGTTCCTTATTTATTTATTTATTATTATTATTTAAAATTATTATTATTATTATTATTATTATTATTATTATTATTATTATTATTAGTATTATTATTATTATCATTATTATTATTATTTATTTATTTTATTTTATTTTTTTTCCATCTGTGAAATGTTTTTTGCCGGGATCGTTGTTTATTATTTTAATACTAATTTTGGCCACAAGAGATTAAAGTGCCTAAAAGCATTTATGTTTTCTTGTGATAGACACGACAGTGATGTTACATAACTTACTAACACAATATTTTACCTCGTGTTAAGACTACATGGGGTAAAATTAAACAAATTTAAAAAAAAGATGCAAAAACCTGTTTTCTCATGTCATAGAAAAGGTTATAATAAGAACTTTAAACTCTAGTTTTTATATTCTAAAAAGTATATTTAACCAAGGAAAACAGAGACCAAACCGGGGATTCTTTAATGTGAATTAAGCAGAATATGTCCAGCTAAACTCTCTTCAGCATATGGTCGACAGGGCCATGAATAGCAAAGCTAATGATACAAAATAATTGTATATGCAGTATTTTTTTTTTTGTGTGAATCCACTTGCTTGAATCTGCGGCCCTCCCTTGTTCTGAAAATATAGATTTTGTTCAAAAGGGTCTTTAAACTCCGATTTAGACAATTTCACTGAATGTAAAATCCTTCAAATGGACTTTTAATGGACTCTTCAGTTTGAATAACATTTAAAAGTAATAATTCCCTGTCCCTTATCCTTTTTTTTTTTTTTTTTTTTTTCTCATTTTCTGTTCCGTAATCGTTAATTTCTTTCCATGATGCTCCTACTTTCAGTGATGATAACACATCTTATTGTTTCACTAAGAGACTCGTGTTGTGGTTTTGTTCTATGTTCCTGCGAGTTGAAGGTCAGTCTGCTCCACAAAGTGGGACCACAACAATACTTCACGCAGGAGATGGCGAGCGAGAGGTGTGGGCTCTGTGGCGTCCAAGGTTCGCTGCTAAATCAATATCCCACTCTCAGACCTCAATTCAGAAATGTTCCTCTCCATTTAAAAAGGGAAGAATGGCCGCTTTCTGCAGGTGCATTTTTCTTTGAGTGATTAAAATAAATAAATAAATAAATCGGGTTATTTTTTATTTTTTTATATATTCACATACGCAGTATATTACAGCCGGATGTGCAAAAATGTCTTTAGAGATTCTCTTCTTTTTCACTCTTTTTACCTTCCATAAGTGTTTTTTTTTTTGTGTGTTTTGTGTAATTATGCTGCCATTTTGGGCAGAATTCTCCTTGAAAAACAAATTTTCTTTTCTGGACATTTTTACAGAAAGATCAAAGGAAAACTTCATGAACTCAACGTGTTATTAGTTGTAATCGTAGGATATGTTACCAGGTCATAGACACCAAATGCATGTTTTTCGCCCGTAAATCAAAGTGGGATACAGCTTTTATACAGCGTTCAGTGTGTGTTAGAGGAACTACTAAATCTGGAAAAGTGTGCGTCTGTCTTTCTAAAGAAAACTTGAATTTAAGAGGCTGTTTTCAGTCAAATTCTTGATGAAGTAAATGATGCCAGTTGTCTCCTTAAATACGCTCTTTCTGCATTATGAGGACTTTTACGTTTGATACTTCAGGTACATTTTGCAGACACAGCAATACTTATTTTACTTAAGTGTGTATTTCTATTTCTACTCAAGAAAAGGAGCAGGATACTTTTTCCACCAAGAGGGATTTAAAAAATACAAACAATGACCATGTAAAATATACAGTTGGGTTAAAAAACAAAATAAAAATAAAAACCCAGAAGCTACAGAAAAGACTAGTAAGTGAAACTCTTATTTCTCCTTCTAAATTTAAGAGGTTTTAAAAAGGTGATTTGTATTTTTTCTGTCTTAGAGAATCCTTAAGACTTTCATTCACTCAAACCCAGTTTTTGATCGTATTTATGGCCAACATGTATCAGCAATAACCATTATATTTACACTCAGTAATTACTTCTCTATACAGATTGTTTTAATTGTTATGGGAAAATGATTCAGCCTAATAGTTTACTGTCCACTCTCTCTGAGCTGTATTAAGTTACTGCCGAATGAATCATAAACACAAGAATTCAACTTCAAACAAATCACGAGCAGGAAAGAAAAATCTTTGAAAACACAAAAGCTGTATTCAGACAATACACAAGAGCATGATGGGAAATATTGACAAAACACAAAAGAAGTTTGCTGCAAGTACAGAAAAGCAAAATGTGAACACATAAACGCTGCGATTACGATTCAACGGAGGTTTTCAGAGGACACTAATGTGATTAACATGCTAGTTGTACCAGTATAACGCTCGTAGGTGTGCAGCCAAAACTCCCCAAAAAGCGAGTTATCAGGAGGAAAAAATCCCCCAAAAAAACCTCAGGAAGAGCAACTGAGGAGGGATCCTACTTCCAGGAAGTACAGACAAGGAATAGATGTGTGTACAATAATGCAATCGTGTTGTTAAAACAGCAAAATAAACACCGTTGGCTCCTTTTCAAACATCTTGGACATGCGCTCGTACTTGTCGGTTTTGTTTAAGTTCTCCTCGAAAATGTCTGTTTTGTCTTATCAAAAATAAATGTACTTCTTAATCTGCTTTTCTTTGACTTATATGCAGGTTTTTATTCCCCCTGTATTCTACCCGTGTGTCGTCAAACTGCCGGTGATCTTCATTCATCTTTATTTATCCTCATTTGCAGTGTGACGGCCTCGTAATCAATGTGAGTTTTTCTCCTGACCGACGACCCGCTCACACCCCCGGAAACATGTCACGGTCATTTTGTATTAAGGACAAGAAGAAAAAAAAAAAAACCTCATTTATTTCTCCTTCAGAATGTCAGCTCTTTGTGTGTTTTTTTCAATTACAGATTCACGGGACAGAAGGCCCCGGCAGATGGACGTAGAAGGATGGTACATTAGAGTCGACGAAGGTAAATTTTGCAACACGTTTTTTTAAAACATTGTTCCTTAAATTGAAAGCATTTTTCCTTTTGATTAAAGCATTGCTTGAATGACTTGCCCTTGACTGGACCATTGTACGGCACTGTGGTTCTGAAGGATGTGTGATTAAACACATGCCTCTAAAACTACACACACTACAGGTATTTTTATCCTCTGTGTGCCCATGGATTTTTTTTTTTTTTTTTTTTTCACAACTGTTGTACGTGGACGTGAAAAATAGGAGCGAAACCGTGCTTTCGACCCTCCGCATCCCACAACTGGTTCTCGTCTTCGCTTCTTTGTCTGCTGGATAAAAAAAAAAAAAAAAAGAAGGTGAAATTAATCAATTAAAATGCTAAGCAGGTTAGCATCATTGTGTCAAACTTACCTTACTTTTATCAGAGAAGAGAGGCAGCGCTTACTCCTCTTGACTGAAAAGGAAAATATTTCCTCTTTGGGTGAGTGCTTGTTATAGAAACCTCTTTGTCCACCTTCGTCACTCTTTTTGGACGTCATGCATTGCGGGTAAAATGGAGAGGATCAGTTTAAACTCACCAATGTTTTAGGTAAGACAAGTGTATTTGTAAAGCACATTTCAACAACAATGCAAACAAGTTCTTTACACAAGACATTAAGACAAAGTTTACTGAAGATTAAGGCGACTTTCTTTCTAAATCTTGCTGCAAAATTCTCCTATTCTTCATATGTTCTTGAGGTTTGTTGGCTGATTTTGTTTGTGGGTGTGAAAATGCAGGTCTGTGTTCATGCGTTTGGGACTGAAAATCAGTGATTATTTCAGTTTTATCTTCTGGAGGAAAGTTTTGCTCCCAATCATTGACTTCTTGAATGCATTACTCCATAGTGACCATAGTCCCTGGTTATATTGTGTTGCATAGTTGCATAATTATGGTAAAATATTACTTTTTTCCTTCATAATCCACGTCAGTAGGAGCATGTCGGTGTAGAACAAAACAGGCCCGAAAATGGAGCCCTGAGGAACTCCACCTTCGTACACTCGGACGTGTAAATACAGATCAAGCGCGTCGAACTCGGCGCTGAGATCTAAGAATATCCACAACTCAAACTTTTCCACCGTCTGTGCTGTCGCCATAATATCCTCTGTTGTTTCAGGAAGAACACAATGCGTCGGCCTATAGACGAGCGCACATATACGCTGCTGCACAAATATGCACACGTACGCACACACACACACACAGACACACACACACAGGGTCCAGTGTACAGAGTCCAGCTGTCTCTGTCTCTGCCATTGCTGTAAGAGAATACCCCCGGCCGGCGCTCTAACCCACTCCATCAATCTCTCTCTGTTTGACAGAAACTATGCCCACCTGTTCTCCCACAGTCCACACGCAGAGACCAGAGGCTGAAGCTCGACGCGCTACTTCAGGCTTCAGGTTTGGGTCGATAGAGACAGAATGTGGTCAGTGTTTTTCGTGCACCTACTTGGCCAATAGCTGTCATAATGTCTCCAGTGGTTAAATCATTGAGGCTTCAGGTCTGTGCACTTTGTACTGCAGTGAAGTGCTGCTACTTTACATTTTTAGGACTTTATATTGCTGCTTTGTGCTCTTTCACTACATTTCTGGAGGATAATATAGTATTTTTTTTTACTAGTCTACATCAGTGATATTATAATTAAGATAATCAATATTTTACATATTCATTTTGGATTATAATTGTTGTTGTCAGGTACAAATATTTCTTCCAAATGAAGTATCTTGTGTTCTCCAACTTCCAGAGACCATTTTATGCAATGCATTTGTTTTTACTATTGATAATTGAGGTAAATCTACCGCTTACGGTTGTTTATATATAGTTAAAACTTTTAAATGCAGTTAAAATAACAAAATACGTGTCGTTATATAACAACTTAATCACAATTTTCTACACGTAAACCTGCGTTTAATGATGTTTTGGCCACTTTCGGTCAGCAGAAACGAGCTAAAAACACAATATTTACACATAATCCCTTTGTAAAATTGATTTTAGAAACATGTTTGAAAAGCAAGCACAGGCTTTTTTTTTTTTTTATTTTTTTTTTTTATTTTACCAAAGACGTTTTGACTTTGTCATAGTAAGAAAAGTGCAAAACATTAACAATGGCTCAAGTGTCCCAGGAAGTCGTGACAGTCAGCATAAACAACCCCCGAACCCTGAAACTGAAGACGCTAAATGAAATTCACACATTAGTCATTTTATTATTTACACCTGTGCTTTTCTTACTGTTAAACGTCAAAAAAATTTCTGTAAAAAGGCCTATTGCTCGACATACTGTAAATTCGGGAAATCTGCTCTGAAGATCCAGTGTAATATTCTATTCATATTTTAAGCCACATTTAGGCGTACGTGTACTTACGTCCACCGGCTATTACTGTACATGTGTAACTTTATGAATCATTTATCGTACAAAGACATTGGTGGAAATGTTAAATGTTAAATGTGCGGGTAAAGATAACGAAGGAATGAATGGGATATAATAAGGTGAATCTGATGATTAATAAACAGTATTTAAATGCAGGAAGTCCTTTTTGAGTCATAAAGGAACTACATCTATGTGCTCCAGGATCGTTTCCTCTCTGCATGACACTCCAGTCCGGCTGATGCCAGCACACCTGGACTCGTACACCTTAAACATCGAGCGTTTCCACAGCTGTAATTTCCTTAAAGATTGTAGGTTTTTAATTCCTGACGCACACATTCCTTGCAGGTTGCAGGATTTGAACCGATGATCCTCTGATCTCTAACCTTCAGGCCTCTGCTGCCCCTCGTCTACGTCAAAACCACTTTGCACAAAAGAGCGACCTCCTTTTTAAACTCCTTCTGTTACGGAACTTTTCTTCTTCTGCTGGCCATAGATCACCTGTCCAACCAGATCTGCTCGTCTTCACACCTCACCAATCACTCTTCATCCCCTCCTCTTTTCCCCTCTCCTCCTTTTTTATTTTTCTACCTGTTCGGTCCTCTGCTCCATCGAGAACACACACACACACACACACAAACACACACACCCTGAGGCCCCATGGTGGTGCTTGCTAATGCTTGTGGGACGAGGCAGGAAATTGAGTGGTGGTGGGGGAGGAGGGTTGAGGAAGAAGGGGGTTCGAGGTGGGTCTCCTCTCAGGTTACCTGTGCAGGTAAGTCCGTGTTTGTTTTGGGTTACCTCCCAGTAGTCCGGAGGTCCAGGCTGAGACACTGAGAGCTCTCTGTTCAAGTGTGTGCGTGGTTTTTATTGTGCGAGGCTCTGTTGACGTTTGAAAGAGGTGATACTTAATCCGACTATTGTGGGAGACTCTGTAGACCCTCCTCTCTCTATCTCACACACACACACACACACACACACACACGCACGCACGCACGCACGCACACACACAGCAGTAGTGTGCCTTGTATCTGTTATATCCTCTCAGCTCAGAAAATAACCTGGCAGTCAGGCGGCGCAGCAGACAGGACGTCTGACTTCTTAAAAATAAAATAATAGCAATTGATGGGATCCATCTATGGTGCCAGATAACACTCGTCAGTGTAATGTTGGCCGAGGTTCAGGCGCAGCAGAGGCTGAGCTTTCACTGCCTCCGAGAAATACACAGACAGCTGAGCCGGGAGACGCCCGGCGGGCTGCTTTTATGTGCAGATGAAATTGGAAAGAGTTTGGGAGAAAAATAAATACTTTTTAGTACTGTACCGATCTGTTTGGCTGCTGGCGAACATCCAGTCTTTCAATTGGCTCTTTTGTAACATTTAGCATGTGTTGGATGGATGTTGGGATGAAATGCATCGTTGCGCCAAAACTGATGAGTGTTATGGTTTTTGTACACTATAACTGGGAGATTAGGGACGGACACAATGAATGACAAGACCCAGAATGACCAGCTACAACACGAAAAAGAAAATCCAACTTCCAGAAAATGCAACTTCCAGAAATTCCAAAGTAAAGGTTTCACAGTACCGGACTGACGTGTGACCACACACCTAATATCTGCCTACAGCGTCCATAAGTCACGTAGTCATTTCCCGAAGCTGTGCTATTCTTTGCTCTTCTGTCACAGGAGAAATACCAGGTCTGTGATGTAACTGATGCTATTGCAGCGTCTACGCTAAACCTCTTCAGGAGCCGCCATCGTCGTTTTGAACGTAACACGCGGTCCGGACACAAACGCGCTACGAGATGGATTCTCGCGTGATATCGCTGCTCTGACTCCTCAAACATTGATTTCAAAATGTCCCGTTCCTGGCAGCACGGAGGATGTTTGTTTCCTCACTTGTGGGCTAGTTTAAAGTTGTTGTTTTTAATTATCATTCTTATTGTTTTCTATCTTAATTTGCAACTAAAAAGAAGTTGTGAGTTACGCTAAAAAAAAAGAGACGCGCATTCGCAGGGTAAATAATGTGAAAATGCTTCGTTTTTTGTGAAGATTTACTCATTAGATCTATTTATATCTTTAGATAATTAAAAGAAATGACAGGCAGAGTACAGATATTGTGCCGTATCTTCACATGCATTTCCGATGACATATTTATTGAGATTGTCAGCGAAACTTAAATTGTGTCTTCATGTGTTAAATTAGCTAAATTGAAGTAACGTATAAGTTTGATCCCAGAGAACCGCCACAGAGCAGCCTTTTTATAATTAGATATAAGACTGTGTGAAATGAAACTTATCTCCTACAGAACTATACGTCCACTGTACGAGAGCCAGGAGAGGTCGTCCATCAGTCGGAGGGTCGGCAGTTCGATCCCCGGCCTCTGCGGTCAGCGTGTTGAAGTGTCCTTGGGTGAGATACTGAACCGCAAATTGCTCCCGATGGCCAACAGTGTGTGTGTGTGTGTGAGTGTGTGGGAATGGTTATCTCTGATGAGCATGTGGCGCTCTGTGTGAGTGTGTTGCAAAGCGCTTTGTAAAATGTCCATTTCTAAGTTTTGTCCACGAGGAGCTGTTTTGGCATCTGCGAGTCTGTTCACACTGTTACAGTTTCCACTTCTCCTCCACTTGAAATCGATGGAAATCAAGCATGTCGGAGGTAAACAAACCTCAATAAAAGTCAGTCAGAGTGTGTGCGAGTGTGTTCAGCACCAGGATTTGTTTTACCCCACAGCTGACAGTCCTGGCACTCGGAGCCTGGATAACAAGAACCACAGCTGTGTTTCCACTCGGCTCCGGCTCCTCCGCTTAAACGGGGAACACATTATGTCGGTTCATGACAAGCACATCGACCGCGTTTAAATGATTTTTTAATTTCTTTTTTTAAATGCAGCATATCGCCGTGTTTGTTGATGCAAGGTGTTTGTTTTGTCATCTGACAGCCCGAGACTGAAAAAGACAAACTGAACGCCTCTGACGTTTGGTTAGTTTTCCACCATAATGGCATTCCAACACGCACAAAACGTGTTATGCATGTGCACATGAATGCTGATGTTGGACTGATGTGCTGGACGTTTGAAGGCTGATGTTTCGTGGCTTAAAGCTGTTGATGGATGAAGTTTTCCCCAGAATTTTCCTCTGACTCTGACACTCTGGAAAATTCCTGAGTACCCCAGTAATTATTTCACTGAAACTGTGTGTAGATTATTAGAAAACCTGTACAATTAGTAATAACTCCACCTTCATCCTCAAAGTATTTATCAATACAGTCATTAAATTGATTAAATGATCTCCAGACTAGATCTTTTTTTTTTTTTATTTTAAAGTCAGTATCAACTTCATCCATCAAGTAAGAAAAGAAACCG
>CALSCE010010644.1:2294600-2316111 GCA_943593645.1 Bovichtus variegatus
AGACAGACAGACAGACAGACAGACAGACAGACAGACAGACAGACAGACAGACAGACAGCACATCTCCATCTTTCTCTTGTCTGTCATCGCTCAAGTCAGAAGTTGATATTAATCCTCAGCTGTCTCGCTCTCAGCTGAAACAAATTCAAACACACGCCGTCAGCTTCTGAGAAACAACATATGGCTGAAATTAACAATCTTTTGTTTGACCATCTAAAAAATGTTTTTAAAAAAAAGTTTGGCCGCCTTCTTTCCTCCCTTTCTTTCTATACATTCATATGAAAGGAACATTGAAACAGGTTGAATGTTGAAGCCAAATATTAGCTTCGTATAAAGTTTTAAAAAAAAATTTGCTCAAATGAGGAATTACTACAGAAAAGCAAAAATATGTTCCAGTTTTTATTTATTTGTTTTATGTGGGGGAGGAGAAGCACAGGTGAAACTAATTTAGTTAACGATCATTTACGCTCATTTACACCATGCCCATACAGCCATACTGTTTAGTGTGCCGGAAAAAATATTTAGTGTGTCCAATAAATAGCAGTATGCAAGCCTGCATGCCTAGTGCTGGCTATTCTGACCCACAATCCTTTGCACAGCGGATATATGAGCAAGAGGGTCAAAAGTTCAAGGCGCAACGTTATGATGAAATAGTGTGTCCCAGTTGTGTGCATACTGCAAGTTATAGTACGTACTTTGTAAGGGCAGCTGCGGTACATAATAAAAGTAAAAAAAGAAAACGTGTGCGATGTCTCCCACATTTTATACGCTAACATGGAAGGCAAGAGTTTTAATGTGAAACTGTCTCGTGCTCTTGGTCCAGGGCTTTATATGAAACGTGCTTTTCTCAATAGCCTATTTAATTTTTTTGTGTTTGTCTTAGCGTTCTTGCATCTTGTGTTGTGAGCTGATCCTCTGGAAAACGATGCCAAATATCAAAATCTAGCACTTATTGTTTAAAGCAGGAGCTCCTGGAAAGGGATTTTGACAAACAACTGTTCACTGATGCATTTACCAGTAAACAGCAGTATTGATAGTATTGTTTAACTTTGCCTGTTCTCACTGCTGCAACACAACAAATTAGATTTAATTTGGTGAAAGTGCAGGTAAATCTCCTGCGCTTGAAGCATCTTTTTTTAAGCCCAAAGTCGTATTTATTCTCATGTTAATACCAACATAGAACAAATATTAGCAGATATTTAATGGATGAACTAGCCCCCAGCTAAGGGTATCCTCACGAGCAGCTCGTTTGTAGTTTGTGCACCTTCTGTCAACCTTGTACTGAAGCTGTTGGACAATTTAAAGCTGAGTGAGTGCAGCCAGGGACATTTTCAGTTTGAAAATGTGGCAACACAAAAAGCTTTTTTGCTGCAAAAAAAAAATGTTGTCCTGGTGTGCAGGGTTTTTTTTTTATTATAACCCACATAACCCTTTCAAGCCCAGTGTCAAATGGCTTTAAGATGTTACCAAGCAGCATTAATGTAAGTGACATACCCATATATATATCATATATATATATATCTATAGATATAAAACGACCACAAGGGTGAAAACTGACAATCTCCACAGGTAAAATGGCAGGTAGATGATCAATCCCTCCAAAGCCAAAGTGTCGTGACATCCAACATGGACTAATATCATCTGCCAGATACAGGTTATGTGCATGATGTGCTTGAATTGAGGAGACACTAGAGTTTCACAAAGCAATGAAAACATTGGTGAACTCTAATGTTCTCTGAATGGCTCTTATCCACAGGGTCAACAGCTGACAGACGTGCATTGGCAGACCGGCATTGTGAGGAATATGATTCTGACTCTTGAACTTACGGATCGTATGTAATAGATTCTAGTTCATTCTTCCATTCATCTAACGGAAACTGTTTTTGTTACGTCAAAGAAAACCATTTTAAGTAGAGTTAAGGCAAACAGAGCGTTTTCCTTTTTAAGGTGTGACAAAGTCATGTGCTACTTTATTTTAGCCCATTATCCAATCTGAAGCAACTCTACTTTATGAACTCATTTTGGGAACAAACGTCTACAGGGCACAGGGCAATCCTCGCAGGCAGTGGTTGAATGTAAGCGCATTTATTCAAGCGCTGTACTTCAAATAGCAGCAGAAGCTGCGTCCGGTTGTCGCTGCACAGACAATATTTCATAGTAAGATGATTGTAGTTTTGGTCTTTTCCCTTAGAGTAATGAGCAGGGAGGACAATGACATAATGGTTGAGTTGGTCCTTGTGAGTAGTGAAATGGACACATGCCTCAACATACATACGTGTGTGTACCGTGTGAATGTGTGTGTGTGTTCATGTGTGTGTCCTCTGCTCCCGTCACTTTATATCACACCAGTTGTCCCAGTACGGCAGGATCCAGCTCGCACTAAATGCTCCCTTTATTAACTCTATAGGCCTGTGTGTGTGTGTGTGTGTGTGTGTGTGTGTGTGTGTGTGTGTGTGTGTGTGTGTGTGTGTGTGTGTGTGTGTGGACACAAAGCCTTAAAGGGATAGTTTGGATTATTTGAAGTGGGGTTGTATGAGGTAGATGGAGGTCTGCACGACCCCGGTTTAGAAAAAAAAAAACGGACGCAAAGCTGCTGCAGCGAAATGTAATTTAGTCACCTAAAAAACCAAATCAATATCCGCCCGATCAATGCAGCGGCAGAGCAGCAACTTCTGTGTTGTACGAGGTTAAACGTCTGTTTTTGTCAAAGGCGTCTGGTGGCTTTGAAGAAAGCTTAGGAAAGGACTGTCTGACAGCAAGGTAAAGCAGTGGAACATTAGAGGACTCAATTAGAAAGTAAAGCAGGAGATGTATTTAGTATTAACAAAATGTGGTGTGTTTTCTATCGAAACAGCTGCATTGTGCTGGAAGTCTCTCGGGCCTAAGTCTTTCAAATCTCCTCAAGACTCAGATCGTGAACTCACAATATCACATGGTATATAAGCAAAACACTGCAGACTCTCTTCATGTCGTATTATTCTGTAGTTTATGCTGACGTCACATGTTATTGTTCATTTCTGTAGAAGATCCACACACTATGATTCAAAGGACCTCAGCTGCACGAGCATCAGACAAAATGTAAACTTATATTCTGTCTCTCCCCGCTCCTGCATAGTGAAAGTCTCTTGTCGTGCTTCTTCTCTTGAAGTGTCCTCCAAAGAGCCAGTTCAAGATTCAGCACACATCTTTCGCTTTCATTGCAGGAGCATTGTGATATGATATATTAGTGTATCTGTCAGTATGATAACTGTAGTTAATGCTGAGGAGATTATTACTCAAAGGACCTCAACTGCACAACCCTCAAGTTTACAAGGACGGAGAAAACCAGTCTATGCACTGACAGACGTTGTAATGAGCAACCACTAGAGCAGCAACCACGAGTGTTTATCTCCCGTCCTGCCAAAAGTACAGCAGGGATTACAACCGCATCATCCATTTTTAGTGCATCATCACCGCTACGTGTGTAGATCAGGATGTTAAACTTAGTTTCCGTTTCTCTAATCGAGCTGTCGCTGCTCTTCGTCCTTGCAATATATTTATATTTATTATTAAGTCCAAAAGCCCCAAAGTTGCAGTTGAGTACAGTAAGTACAATTGTTTCTAAATAGAGTTAAGTATCTTTACTGACATTGTTTGCTCTATCTATATCGATGAGTAGTGTCTTTATCGAACTTTATAGTCCGTTTCATCAATTTAGGTTGGAATCATGTTGAAATTGTAATCATTGCAAATAATCTCAACACACAAACGTGAGTTCAACACTGGAGAAATGAGAGTTCACACTTACAGCACTGTTTGATGGTGAGTTAGTTTGGGGTTACCTGGAACCGCTCTGTTGTTTGTCTGAAAGAGAAAAAAAAAAAAAACAACAAATCTGCCTAGCAACAGGGCGCCGGTCCACAAAACTACAGCAGTAAAATAAATATATTTTTAGTTTTGTTTTCACACCGTTAGAAATGGTGGCCCTCGCAAAGAACTCAGAGATTGTAGTCCACATGAAGCACTAAAAACGTGTGTGTGTGTGTCCGTCTGTCTGTGTGTGTGTGTGTGTGTGTGTGTGTGTGTGTGTGTGTGTGTTTGAGTTGAGGAGCAGTTGTCGTTGACAGCTGCATGTGAGCAGGGAGAGAAAGAGTCAAGTGGCCTCAAATAGCCGTCGTCCTCCTCATTCATCGGAGGAGCCCTTCCCTTCCCCTCTCTCTCTCTCTCTCTCAGCAGCCGCTGGTGTGAAGTTTACATTTCTTTTGTTGACAGAATCACAGTGTTTTTTTTATTTGTTTTATCCCTGCTTAAACCATAAAATAATGTTTTTAAAAATGTCCAGAACAAAAAGTCTGCAGGTCAGCGTTTAGGTGTAATGGTCCGGTTACTATTATATATTATTATTCTCAATAAAAAGAAAATCCATCCTCATTGTATCTGTGCTGTTTACTCACTGCAGCCCATACAACAGTCTTACTCAACTCTTAAAATATTACATTCAACATGGACACAGGAAATAGTTCTTCGTCAGCTGCCGCAGTGTTTCTCAGAGTCCAGAAAGACATTTTTCCCACCTGAGGTTATTTCTATTTCACAGCGGTTCTCATCTCTCGACTATCTGTGACATCAGTTATCTCTGAATAATGTTATGACTCACGAATACGACCAAAAATAAGCAGGTGTCGCTATTTTTGCAGTATGCATGTACACTGTTTGAGTAACATTCAAATTATGGCTGCGACTAATCATCATTTTCACTGTTTAGCGTATAAACTGTAAACAAAATCTTGTTTTGTAGGATCGACAGTGCAAAACCTAAAAGTATTCCCATCATATAAAACAAGAGTAAAGCAGCCATCTTTGTTTGGCGCCTGATAAATTCATCAAAATTGTTGCCGACTCATTTTCAGACCAGCACTAATTTCTCAACTTCTCGTCAGGACCCTTTTACATGTTGAAATATAGTCAACGAATTCTTCTGATTGCAACAACAAAAAGAAAAAAAAACAAAGACTTAATAATAATTGTCTGTCTTCTAAGACCTTCCTGGAGGCGTCTCGCCCGCGTAGTTTATCTTTTGCAGCTGTCACCTTGCGGGACAATTGTGAACATCACACTCATAAATCAATTTTATACACAATTTCGTATGCATACTGACTTTTGTTCTGAGTACACTTTATCTCGATGCAACATGTTTGAAGCCTGTTTTGAGTTCGCACACAGCACAGCATGGTATTGAGACACAGCTGAAGTCGTCCGCAGCTGTTACTTGAAACCCCTCGTGTGAAATCAGTACTTAAATATATTTTGTTATCAGTCAAAACTCTTTAATTTAACTTTTACAGTGCCATAAAATACTGACAGTTTTTTTTTTTTTTTTGTTTTTTTTTTCAGTTGACATTGAACCAATACTCCATGTAAACCAAAGTATTTGGACTCCTCCTGCCTTCCCAGTCTGCCAAATTCTTGCTGTGCGGCCTCCTCAACACCAACATGGCCTTTCCTCCAGCCACAACACTCCCAGTGTCTGTTGCCCAGTTGTCCCAGTGAGGCAAGTCCTGCCAAGTCCTTCAAGCGCTTGTCTTTAGAGTTTGACAACACATGTCTCTGTCTGTCCGTCCCCAGACTTTTCCCAGTTCAGGAATGTTGTCCCTGCCTGTTACAGAAGCACAAAGAGTCTTGTCTTTGTCCACATCCGTCAAGATCGGATTCTCTTTCTCTCTCTCTTCTCCGCGAGTCCATTTTTGTTTCCACGCTCGTTTTGTATCCACACTGTCGGCATTCAGCTCAGCAGGGCTGCGCTGCCGCTGCTGCTGCTGCTGCTGCTGCACAGTCCTCCGTAACACCGAGCTGCAAGTAGACCAGAAGCAGTTACAGCACAAAACGGCCGTCTGACTGATTTTCAGTTTCTCTGTCAGTCATCCCATAACAGCAGCAGAGCAACAGAGTAGAGCGGGAGTGAAGGAAAAGAGGCTACAGCTGAAGTAGGAGTGAAGCGGGAGGGGAGGGGAGGGGGGGGGGGGGGGGGGGGGGGAGAAGAGTCTCAGCAGTCTCTAAAACCAATACAAATCTTTGCTCTTATCCTGTGCCTGCAGACCTGAGAGAGTAGGAAAGAAAGGAGGAAAAAGAAAAGGCAGCGGAAGAAAAGAAAAGGGAGATTAGAAAAAAGAAGCGCGCACGTCTTGTTGATAAAAGCAAAGAGGAATTGCCCGAGGCAGAGAGAGGATGAAAGCAAGACGGCAACAGAAAAGGAAGTTGACAGCTGGTGTTAAGGTGCTGATTGACAGTCAGTTTGTTGGTTCAAACCACTTGTGGTAAGTTGATCTGAGGCAGTGGGAGAAAAAAAAAAAAATCTTCATTCAAATCTGGTTTTCAAGTTGTTACTTTGCCACGAGGTCTGAATGTCTTTAAATGCTGCTTTCATTTAAACACTTCAAGAAAAATGTGTTCTGTGAATGGTTTTAACAGACAGGTGTGGGCCCAAACAAGCAGGACATTTTCACTGTGTCGACGTGAAAGCGTGAAAATGCAACTAAATCCGCCAGTTATCAATGACAGATGTCAGCTCGACTTTGATGCTGCTATTTTGCGAAGCTTTTTTTTGGCTGTTTTTATTGTGGTTTTCACATCCGTGGAAGACGAAATGACCGCACAATAAGGTCAAATAATCTAACGTTTCTCCCAATAAACAAATAAACGTTGGTTGTACTGCAAACTCATACAGAGCTGAGGGTGCGGTCATCGTGTCTTCAATAAATGTAATTTCCACGACCACTATGCATTCACCAAACAACTCTTTTTGGTTTTCACATCTGGTCGCAGTTCAAGCCTGTGATATATAACTACAGTTCAATTAATCTTGTTTAGATTTACTTCCTAAGTGAACCCGTGTGTGAACACACAAAACTGCAGATTTTTGTCCAACTTTTTGTCCTGCTCAATCGCGGATTTTCTCAGCAGATGGAAGCCAAAGCAAATCCAGTTCCAATGCCTGACACTTAATAGATATTCTGTGTGTCGTAATGGACTGCCAGTATTAGCGAATCCCAATCAGAAGCACATCGGATAAACACGGGAGCGAGAAACATCGGATAAACTCCAGAGTCTGATTCAGTTTGTTCTCTTATTCTAGACTTTTTTAAGCTCAGGAAACTGCTCCATATCTAAATATATATGTATATATATATATATATATATATATATATTGTCCATGTAATGAAATCAATGTAAACCAGTTTTGTTTGTAAATTGAAGTTAGTGCTACTGATCTCAATCTATGAGGTAAAACAACATCAGTACACCTGTAAAACTCCATTAAACATCTTAAGTACACACAGTGAATGATTGCAATAACAACAGTACATCTGATTTGTGATGGTGTTGGATGTCGTGGTCAATACATTTATATATTCAAGTACATATGTGCTGAGTGAGTTCTAGCCTCCTAGAAATGATGTTTGCATATAAGTAACTGGCAACAGGAGCTACATTTAGAAGAAGATATAATAATCGTGAGGAAAATGAACATATCAAGTTGTAGAAATGATACCTGAATGTATCAATAAAATGTTCATTGACGACGTATTTCATTTGTTATCCGTCATAATATCCACTTGTAGTGAGTGCTGCGTTTTCATACTTTTATGTTTGGGCCCTCACAGGTCTTGGTTAAAGATTGTGGTCTTGGTTTCACACAGAAAAAGTCAACAGTGACTTGAGACTTAGTTGTCTAAACCTAACCACTAACAGGTCTCTGAAATCCTACATATCCTTTTTTTTTTGAGCAGAGTTGAGAGAACTTCAGGCAAAGAGTGATTTGTATAATTTGTCCAGAATTTTTCATTAAAGAGAAGCATATGATTTTGATGAACAGATAAGGAACCACTGTCCCAGACCAAATTACTAATCAAACTTTCGTGTTTTAGAATAAGATGATGGCTTGTTCGTCCTCTATGTGCCTCTTCATGCTTCATGCGTGTTACACTAAGTTGCTAAAGCCATGAAAGAAACTCCTCACAATAAATTTATAAGACATTTTCACGACCAAACTCTTTGGTGTTGGAGACAGAAACTCTTGGCTTTGACTAGCACACGTCCGAAAACCAATAAGTTTGACAGATGATGTCATTCTGTTTCTCTTTACTGCAGTTTTACTATTGTTATATCTGTCTACTCTGTAAAACTACTGCACATCTGTCCCTGAACAGGGATGCCTCCACTGTTGATCTGCCTCAAGTTATTTATTTTATTTTACTCCCCCCTTAAATTTTTCTTAAAGAATATAAGATGTTGTGTGCTGTCCAGATTGTAAAGCCCTTTTTTTTTTTTTGGGCCTATGAAAAGTTCTCAATACCTGTGTCCATGTTGAGTCCGATCTCCGCTCCGGCTCCGGTGAAGGCGCCGCTCCAGGCCGAGCCCGTCCCCGACTCCCCCTTCCCTCCCAGGTCACAGGGCGAGGCGCTGGGTACCGAGCTGCCGGACGTCAGGCGGTGATGAGGCCTCACCGATGGCACCAGCAGGGAGCCGTAGCGCGGGTCGAACGTCGCGCCGTACATCTCGTGAACCCCCGGACGTGGGTACGCTGAGCCCTGGCTGCCAATAGCGCCCCCTAGTGAGTACGGGTGGTGGTGGTGGTGGTGGTGGTGATGGGATGGGTGCCAGGAGTCGGGGCTTGGCTGGTGGAGGTGGCTGTGCAGGGAGGCGGAGGAGTACGGGTCCCCAGGGAAGGGGAGCTCTGTGTGGGGAGCTGACAGAGCGCTGCCCAGCGTGGAGGAGACCGACGGCTGGTAGGAGCTGTTCCAGAAAGACGGAGGGAAACTTCTCTGGCTCATAGGGAATGATCCATCTGCGAAGACAGGTAAGTTATTATTATTATTATTATTATTATTATTAAAGGAAGCTCGTTTACTGAGGCTGAAGGTTCATAGTTTGACAAGAAATGATCATCACAATGTCCACTTACTTGTTTTTTTCTGACGCTTTCAGCCACATATGGCCATAAGACCTCATTTTAACTTTAACATAACATTTTTCTTCTATCTTATTCAACTTATTCTTATTTTGCATAAATAATTAGACATGCATCGATTAGTCGAGTGGAAAAAAAAAGAGAAGAAAACTGTTTTGATAATCAATTCCTCATTTGAATTCAAAACAAAACACACCAAATGTTTGTAACAGCTTCTTGAATGTGAGTATTTGTATTATTGCAGAACTTGATTATTTTTGGGTATTTTAGACTCTTTGTAGAAATTTTTTTTGCAATTTGAAGATGTGGAGAATTGCATGGGCAATTTTCTGGTATTTTACAGATAAAACAATGAATCGATCAATCTGCTGATTAATGGATTATTAAAATAACCATTAGTTACAGACCTAGAAATAATCAACACAACTTTCAGGTCATATTTGAAAAATATAGAGATCCCCATGCAGAGTAATAAAACTGTACCAGTAAAAATGTTTGTGTTTGAAAATTGGGCAAAGTTGTGCAAGTCGGCTGTTAAATAATGAATAATGGTGTTTTTTATTTCACCATAACATTAGAAACAACTATAAAGACATTAATCTTTCTGCATTAGATTTTTATCATCCTTTTATATTTATGGAAACGTCTAAGTTTGAACATTGGGATACCATTTTATTTAAGCAACTTTTTATGTCAAAGTCCAGACTCGATGAATAATAAAGAAAATTTTAACGGTGGTAGAAAACTTAAATATTCAAATACCATTTACGTGTAACTAAAAACGTGCAGCACTCAAACGAGGAGGAATAAAATGAAGTAAATCAAAAAAAGATTTAACATCTTTAAACCCCAGTTAAGATATTACTATAAAAATCACACTTTACTGTACTTCCATTAAAAAAATAATATATTATAATATATTTGTGTTTTTTACACCAACTCATTATTATATATATTATTATATATTATATTAATATGGATTAAATGTTATATTTACATCAAACAAATATATAGTATAATAAACCAAAGATGCTATTATTCTCCAGCTGTAATTCACATATTTATAGAAAGAATATATATGATTCCAGTGTCATTTACACTGGAAATAAATGTTTAATTGATCACATGCTTGTTGTAGAAGTGATCATTATTACGGTGTTTTTTTAAATTTTATTTTATGGAAAACCCTTAAATTCAACTGAACCCAAAGTGAAACTGGGATTAGATGTCACACACATTTCAATCCAGTTTTTTAAAGAATTTGCTTCGGTTTCAGAGGAGTTTTAGTTTGTTAAGGTCAAATTAAAACTCACTGAACAGGAGAACAAAGTTGGAAATGAGCAGCTTCAGATGAAACGTGCGACTGTTCTGAGAAGTGTGAGGATTGTATGGTTCAGATGGGAAATTATCTTTACATGACAATATTTAATCAAATGTTACCTTGTGGAAATCCATGAGCGACCAAGACAAAGTTATTGAATAAAAAAAATATATATTATATTGGCTTTAAACAGCTTCAGTCCCAAAGTATCAAAATCAGGAGAAAAAGAAATTATAAAAACATAACAGGAGGAACCAAACTGACCTACATTTACAGCACAAACACACAAAAACATTTCACTGGCAAGATTTTGTGTCCCAATGACGTTCCATAACGGTCTTTCCCACACTGACAGAGACGCACACACACACACACACACAAAGACACACACACCTCTTACGGCCTTGTGGCTGCTTGTGGCAGGGTACGCAGTTGTGTGGCTGAGGGCTCGGCTGAAGTGCTCGTCCACCACGGCGCTGATGTCTCCCTGGAAGTAAGTGAAGAGGACGCAGCGGGAGCTCAGGTACTCGGCTCCCGGCGGCAGCTCCTTGTCCTCCTCTTTGATGGCCGGGGGGCCGAGCCGGCTGTCCTGGGGGTCTTGCATTTTGCTATACAAGGCCAGCTTCTAGGAGAGACATGCAGATTCATATTGTGTGTTATGAAACTCTTTTATCTGGTGTCCCGTTTGCACACTTTCATTTTGCACGGATGCAAAGATTTTTCTTTTTTTTCAATACGTGACATTTTGACCTCTAAAGCTCTTTTTTTTTTTTTTCTTTCTTTCTTTCAGGACACAACAGGTGTGCAGCAGGAGATAAATCCACCTAAACTCTCGCCATATATTTATGTACAAACTCATTTAAATTACAATAAACGGATGTGTTAATCCAAGGGTGTGGCTTTTGCTACTATGCTTTTCCCATAATACCTTTATGTTGATATTGGTGGCTTTTAATTCCACCTAATAGTTTCCTCGTCTTTTAATTTACCACTGTGTCACTATATAAACCGCAGTACACAGTTATACTATCTATGTAGAGTACATACGCATATTTTAACATATAAAAACTTTGCAGCTCATTCCTGCTGGACACAATGAAGGAAAAACACAAGTTTATCATTTACTCACTTATATGATAAGTAGAAGAAGAAGAAAAAAGTACAGATTATGGTGCAACAACTATATGCATATGACATTACTTTAAATTACAGTTAAAAGACGTGGGACTTTAAATTTTTTTATTTATTATTATATAACAAACGTATTAGACGAACCATACACAATTATTGATCATAAAAATCCTGCTTATAAACAGTAAAAGTATATAATTTGTTATAAAGCTGTGGTGTGTAGCGTGGTCCAGAGGCTGTTTCGGTGACTGTTTTGGCACTAAATGAGGTTTTAAGAGTGAAAAAAGACAAAAAACCTGCTGCACTTAAACTGTTCGCAGGCATGAAGTCTGCTTACACACTCAAATGTGCCACAAAGTGACATTAATATTATTTCTTTGGCAACTTATGAGACAATTATGCTGTAAATGGGATCAACAGTCAAACACAAGGACACATGATTGATTTTAACTTTAAATTATGGGCTTTACTCATTCAACATTGTAACATTAGGAAGGAAATTAGACTTAAAGCGGATTACTGTGTTAATAATGTATTGTGTTGGAATCGTTTTGGCCTCAAACCAAGAGCCAAGTTAAGAAAATGTATAAAATCCTTTTATGTCAAAACTTTTCAAACTTGTGGGCAAACTAAGAAAACTATATGGTGCATGAAATCCGTCGGTTTCGCCTGGAATAAAGCTCATCTGCGTTCGTAAAAATGTTCTAAAAAGTACTAAGAAACCTTGTTATCTTTCCTCTCCACTTTTAACAAACTAAAATTAGCCTAACGAGAAGGAACCAGCTCTCTGTCCACGGCCGTGTTAAGTAGAAGACTACACAATAACATTAATATTGATATAAATGGAGAAGAAAGTGAACTGGTGACACAAAAGAAAGTTTTACATTCGCTTAAAATGTAAAGTTTTACGCACTGGATCCTCCCTGCAAGCAGCGCAACATGTAGTCCAGACCTTGCGTTTTTATGGTGTTTGAAGTGCTGATTAACTGTATATTTTTACATATATAGAGGATGCTAAGTGGTGTTAAGGGCTGTAGGAGTTAAGTTAAGTTTTATTAATATAGTATCCATATTATGTCTGTATGGACAATAGTATTTTCCTTATTTGCATGCAATTAAGTTTTAATTGGTGGATTTAAACAACTAAGTTGTCTGTACATTATAACATATTTAGAGTCCAAAGTGCAGAGTGTGTGAGCTCTTTAAAAACAGTTCATAAAGAAGGTGATCCATACCTGGTGGTGATAGGGGCTGTAGGAGCTGAAATAAGGCTGAGGACCAAACACTTGGTACATCACATCCAGGCAGCTCATGGCGAAGAAAAATCACGGAGAAGAACCAAGCGTCATCGAGAGAGCAGGTCTGCGTGGACGGAGAAGGAAACGGTAATCCCGGCGGTGGAGAGGGTCTCTGTGCTGCGCTGCTCTGCGCTCTTTACGCATTGGACTGCGGCCGTGCGCACTGAGGGGAACCCCGTCCACCCTCCACCCTCCTCCCTCCACACACCCAGCCTGGCTCCTCCCTCCCGCCAATCAGAGGCCAGAGCTCCACCTCTGCCTTAACGAGCTTTTAATTACGGGGTCATGAAATCACAGCATCTATTGAGCTATTTACTCAAATATGCACTAAAATAAATTGTTGTCTAAGATTTTTTTTTTTTATGATCCAAAACATTTTATATTTTTACTTTTTTTTAAACTTTTTTTTTACTTGAATGTTGCTGCACTCATGTTTCTAGACCGATAATTAAATACATATATTATCACACATTTAAAAAACAGCCACATCTCAAGGTGCTTATTTCTGTATGTTTTTTTTGTTGTGCACAAGCTATTATGCAAATACCAAATAAGTTTTCTCCTGATAATGTTTTTTATTTGTATTAGAGGTATGGGTGGCCATGTTACAATTAGCTTCTGTATTAAATCACCTAAACTTAATCTAGAACATATTTCTCACCTTGGAGACTCCGCTTACTATCTTTTCCTGAGTTTTTAACCACAGTAAGATCATTTTGCCACACGCACAAGCTTAATCTATGAACACCTGATATGCTCTACTTGCACAATATGTGATTTTGCTCCTCGGGAAACTTAAATAATTAGTTTTTCTTTATATCTTATTACTTTTCAAGGTCATTAGATGCTTTGAGGAATCTTGGACTGGCCTCCAGTTCACGACAGGTGTGGGACAAAAGGATCGGAGAGGAAACACGCTCCTCCAAAATGCGTTTTATTTTTATCTTTTCTGGAACTTTATTTTGAAAGTTTTACCTATTGCACTGTAGGTATCAATTGAAAAGTAAATGGGGGTGTTAAAAAATGGTGGCATTAAGATTTCCTTTTTTAAGTAGTGCCCTGTGGTCCTTCCAAATGTGTGTTCAAAACTAAATTTGACTTTAAATTGTAAGCTATTTATCACTCTTGGTTATTAGATAGATAATGTTACCATAACCGGATGTTGTTATTCTGAAATTGTCAGTGGTGGCTTTTTAAAATAAGTTTTTATAGGTTTTTATCCAGTTTGCATTCATACTGACGCCAGAAGCCGGACGTTTCAACCATTAATTCATTAATATTACTATATTATTAATTATATTAATATATTACTTTCTTTGTGATGTTGCTATTTAATCATCCCAATACACACAGATATATATATATATATATATATATATAAGGTCACGTCGAGAGCGTCATGATTCTGAATTCACCGATATGAAATTAAATGCTGCGCGGTCAGAAAATGGTCAATCCCTGTTGCTTTTTTCCGCCTCATATAACTGATATTAATTTGTTAATTTCAGCCATAAATCCTAAAGTTATCAGTGAGCGTGGTGAGCAGCAAGTTAAAGGACTGAACGCTAATGCTAAAATCCAAAAATGCAATTCCCTAAAGTCATCGATCGATATATTGAATGTATTAGTTATTGTAGCTGACAATCGCAGAACGCCCGGCTGAAGTTTTCCTCGCGTTTGAAGCCACGGTTGAGAATGTAACAACTTGCACTTACAGATAATTGAAATGAGTAAACAAATCAAACCGACCAATGAGTGGAATGTGATGCCGTGAAGTCCCACAATCCCTCAGTGGCCTCCCAAATTCTGGAGGTCAAAGGTCAAATAGTCAGCTCCCAGTTTGGTGCTATTACTAGAGGTCAGAGGTCACCGGCGACTCGTCCAACACTACACTACAGGCAGTGGTGGAAAGTAACTAAGTACATTTACTGGAGACCATTAGTATTTGTATTTGTACTTTACTTGAGTATTTCCATTTTCTGCTACTTTATACTTCTAAATATTGTTCTTTTTTCTGCACTATATTTATCTGATACTTTGAATTACTTTGCAGATTCAGATTATTAATACAAATATAATCAACCGATTAGATTAATATTTATTATTATAGATTAAGATGAGACTTTATATTAATGCATCAGTCATTTTAATCCAATGATATATTATTCCGAATGGGTACTTTTAATATATTTTGATGTTAATACTTTTACTCCAGAGTACGTCCACACTGTGGTATTGTTATTTTTACTTGCGTATAACTTCTGAATACTTTTTCCACCTCTTAGTACAGGAACAAGTGACTAAATTAAAAGTGATTTTACGCAGTGTGTATGTTGTCTACAAGCTTTAATGCTCACGGGAACAATAATTAAAAAGAAATATATCACTGTCATATTTACAAATCTAATTATTCTTCAAACATTCCCTTACTATGTTGATGAAACACATTTTAAATAACATCGTGTCTCTCTCAAATATGCATTTGCAGCTGCAAATTTATGTTAAATAAATGTATTTCTGAGGCACGGGGTTGCTTGTTAACTATTTTGATGTCAAGTTTGCGACGTCTTGTGGATTTTCAACTGCACAAATTTATTTAAACTGAACTTGTTACACCAACCTTTGATCCCGCATTAATAAGCCTCCAGCTCACAGTTCATTTTAAGTTCTGCATTTGACTGAGCGAAAGTAGCTTATTTCCCTTTATCGTTCAAAAACGATGCTTTTAATAACAAATGTCACATTCTTAATGACGTCAGAATATGAGAAACTGTGGCTTCTTCAGGCTTTTGAGGCAAAATGCATGTTTTTAAACGCAGATATTAGGTAAGGAAACTTTCCTTGAGTAATAAGTTGTTGCTATGTGAGAAACTGCTGCAAAAGAGTAACTGTGTCAGATGTTTAAAATAATAAAAAACATTATAAAAAAGGGTATTTGCACAATATTATAACCATTATGTTATCACCAAGGGTTTTGCAGTTGTGTTTCTAATTTTATAATTTGCCGTCGTGATTTGAGTCATTCTGCCCCCCCCCCCAACCACCAGCACACCTGTTCCCGAAACACAAGTGGCGCGGAGAAGCTATTAAAACCCAAAATATCTCCCAGTGAAGTGTTCAGCTCAGCTCAGCTCACAGACACTTTCAACCATCGATCCGTGTGTATTATGGACGTCGAACCGCCAAGGTTCAATGAGGAATGTTCGGCATCCTCTCTGTGGTTGGAGAGAAGGCGACTGCAAGAATCAAGTGTTTCTGAAATTATTTCACAACAGCAGGAACAAACAAATCGAGTTGCAAGAGGTTATTCAGAACCAGACCAGGTCCAGGTGGAGTCAGAAGTCTTCCAAGCAAATTGAAAGTCAGCTGCAAGTCTTTCACATCTGAATGCTGACCATGACAATTATCTTATTTATTTAGCTTTTTGTTTTTGTTTTTTACGGGATTTTAACAGGTCAAAACTTGTCAATTCTCCAGTCAAGTCTGCAGGGGAGACTCTGCTCCCGAGAAGAAAACGGCATCAGTCGTTTCCGCAAATGCCTGAAAACAAGTTCTCCAAATATAAAAGACAATTGTAAATTTCCCCGCTGTGGGACGAATAAAGGTTTTCTGATTCTGATTCAATATACGTTGTTTGTCCATGACCTTTAGAACAAAACAAAGAAGAGTTTTCTGATCTGACGCCACTATCAGCAGTACGACATCATTCACCTGTGCCCTCTAATTACAAATCACCGTTTTATGATGTCAAAGCGCTAAAATGACTCGGGAAATGTCGCTCTATGAGACCTGATCAGTTGCTTTGCTCATGTAATAATTAACACAGCCTTGTCTTTTGAACGTAAAACCAAGCAGCGACCTCCAGGTCTTAAAAGTGAAGCCACTTCTGCCTCAAACCTGCATTCTTTGAAATGGCCAGCAACAAAACAATGTCCGGTTGTATAGAAGTCTATGAGAAAATGAGCCTACTTCTCACTTGATTTATTACATCGGTAAACATTTTCCTGACAAGTTTATGGTCTCCATCGCTAGTTTTAGGTGTTTTTCAATACGGCATGATGTTGTTTTTGTAAATTATGATTGCATTTAGAGTTTAACGGACGATAAAGAACGGCATGCTTCAGGGCGGGGCGACCTTTTGATTGACAGGTCGCAACCACGGTGTTGTCCGGTTTGGGTGTTTGGCCAAAATGCCAAACTCGAGGCTTCGAAACCATACTCACGTCACGGTGACTACACCCACTTCCTGTCATGTGTTGGATGTTTCCCCTTGTCTGTTGTCTGTGTTGTCTGTTGGTGTGTGTGTGCTCCTGCCTGCCTGCCTGCCTGTCTACCTGCCTGCCTGCCTGCCTGCCTGTCTACCTGCCTGCCTGCCTGCTTCCTGTCTACCTGCCTGCCTGCCTGCCTGCCTGCCTGCCTGCCTGCCATTAATTTAGCTGCCATTAATTTAGCTCCCAATTTGGCCAAAGAGCCTCAGGAGTGTGACGAAAGAAACTCTGAAATGAGAGACTTTTTGCACCCAAATTAACTACGGGTTGTGGACATACCGTACATGATTACAAGCATGTTCTGCACACACACACACACACACACACACACACACACACACACGCACACACACACACTGAAACATTAATGCTCCTTAGCACACAATTAACAGCTCGAGTGGAAAACTGTTGTGCCTGAGCTTTGACAAATGTACACACACACACACACACACACACACACAGAGGTCATATTGGAATACGTCCAGAACCACATGCTTGTGGCTGATCCTCGTGTTATGTCTACCCAAAGATAGACAGAGTGCTGTTTCATTTTCCTCACCACCAGAGAGGAAAAGCTTCTGTGAATTTGACTGTTGTTTTGAAATTAGAAAATTTCAATTTCTCAGCTTTCCCAGTGTCCCACCATGAGTTTGACCTGGGCCGCTCTTTCTGCACCACAAAGAGTTATTTTACACTAAACCGCTAAAGCCATTCTAATAGCCCCGTGAGGCTGTAATGTTCCTTAACAAAACTGAGATAAATGTTGGATGCATGAAGAATGGACAAAGAGAAATGTAAAAGTTTCCCTTGGGGGGAACCAGAATAGTCAGGCTCACATTTGATGTTATTATTATTATATTATTATTATTGCTGCTCCATTCAGTGTGTTATGATGCTGCAGCTGAACCTTTTCTTGTGCATTAGCAGATTATTGTATAGCAACAGATTATATACGCACATGAGCAGTGGTGATAACATTCAAGGTGGTTTATTATCTCTGGGGTGCAGCGGATAGTACAAAAATAAAATGCAATTTTAAGGTTTTCTTCAACTTTACTTGAGTATTTTTATTTTATACTACTTTGTACTTCTAGTGTTTTTACTCCATTGTATTTATGTGACCACTGTAGTTATTTTTAGATTAAGATTATGGTTTTAAATCCTGAATTAATCAGATTTATCTTTGTTTATGTTTCTCATCCGTGTTAGGAATGGGTCTCAGATTTGCTCCATGATTCTTTAATGCTTTATGTGTTGACAGTTTACGTCACTTTTCCGTTTCCTTTGAAAGTGGACGCTTATTAATTACTTTTAAAAACTACTAATATACAGCATAATATACTGTAGGTTGTAACTAATTAACATAGAGTCCATAAAACCCTAGCTATAAATAAACCCTAGCTATAAATAAACCCTAGTTATAAATAAACTCCGACCAGCAGACGAAAACAGAAGAAATTCAATGTATAATGACGATAAAAGCAGCAAATCAGCCGAAACCAGAGGACGTTGCTTTGAAAACTATAGTCAAAATAAGTGTTTATAAATGATGGACTGACGGTTTAAGCTCTTTAATTAATATTCCTGTTACTGTACATACTGTAGCTATACAATGGAGAGACAGGTGTGTGTGTGGGCAGGTGTGTGTGTGTGTGTGGTTGTTAGGGTGCATCCTGTTCAGGCTCATTCAACCTTCACCGCTCCGCGCTGGAGGACTGTGCATGTTTTGTTCGGCCACATGATGAGGACGACCCATGACCCTCCATTTCCCACTACTCTACCAATGTCCCTCCAAGGACAGCACTCTGTGTGTGTGTGTGTGTGTGTGTGTGTGTGTGTGTGCATGCATTCTAATACTTATTGTATATATACTAAATAATATGAACATTAACACACACACACACACAAATACACTCAAAGAAAATTACATTTGGTCCAATTAAAATGCTTGTCGACTCGAAACACTGGATATTAAAGTGGCTTATGTTGTTATTTACAAGTCAAAGGTAAAAAATTGGAAAATATAAAAAAATTAAAGTATAAATAAAAACGATATATTTGTATAACAGCGTATATAGCAACTCCCACCCTTTTACAATAAGCACAGGCAGACTAAATATCAAAAAATTGGGAAACTGCAGGTCTCATTTTGAATTTCTGAAAAGAAAAAGAAAAAAGTTGCAACTATTTATATTTAAACTTTTAACTCGTCATATGTAAAAAAAAACAAACAAAACGTCTTTCAATATAATGCAGCACAGCAGCACCCCCCACTACGACCTCAATAATAAACCTAACGTAGAATTAGCACATTTCTGTCAACAAAAACCTGAACATGTATAATCTCCCTACAGTAGAATTAATGCAGAGCTGCTGGATTGTACAGGTGTACCTAATAAATTGGCCAGTGTGTGCTCGCTCCTTCGATAGGACTTCTTTAATGAATTCTTCTTTTACAAACTTTATACATATTCAGTTTGTGTCAGAAAGGTCATTTTTCTTTATGTTTATTATTGAAGTCGTAGTTGTGGTGCCGTTGTACTCGACTGCACTATATTCAAAGGTATTTCACACACAAATACTAAGATTCGGTCGAATAGTTTGAGTTGAAATATTGATTTTTAGCTGGTACGTATTGATATCTATAAGTTAACAAGTCAATGATAAAATACTGATGTGGTAACACTAAAGAAAATCACTTTTATAACAATTCCCACCCAATTAAAATAAGCACGCTATATATTTAGAAAAATTAAAACTGCAAGTCTCATTTTGAATTTCTTAAAAAAAAAAAAAAAAATGAATCTCATTCCGTTTTTATTTATATAATTATTATTTATAAAGTAAGCAAAAAAAAGCATCCACTGGAATATATTTTATGATCCTTAAGCTACAGTGACAGAAAACACCTGTAGGATGTAATGACATGCATACACACTCATTGCACACATTTTTACGCAATAATAATATGCTGTATATCATTATATTTTAAAGTATTTAAGGTCTTTGGATCAAGTTATCGGACGGAAATAATTGTTTAAAGCTAGTGAAATTAAAACATGGGAAACTAAGGTTTTTCAAATTGACACGACCTGTAAAACCTGTAAACACTGCCCACAATGGCCAAATACTGCGCTTAATGGACAGCTACGTATAAATATATAAAAATATAACATATTATAAGAATAGCAAAACTTCTGACGGGGAAACAATTTTCAATATATGTTGTGATCCGAGATTAAATATCACGTCTGAACTGTTCAATACTAAAACTGTGAAACGTCAACACACCAACAGATCAGAAACACAACTGTGGCACGCACACTCACACACACCTGTCAATTACATCTAGAAACAATGAAGGTGGTGTGTATGTGTGTGTATGTGTGTGTGTGTGTGTGTGTGTGTGTGTGTGCGTGAGGTGCTTCGCCGAGAGGAAGTAGCTGAAATCTTAAGAGTGGAACAAGTCTTTCTCACCACATGGGCCACAGTTAGTCTCTGTCAGCTGTGTGTGTGTGTGTGTGTGTGTGTGTGTGTGTGTGTGTGTGTGTGTGTGTGTGTGTACTGCTTCCTTACACTACTCTATTCATCCAACCTGTCAGCTCTTTGGACACGCCTGACATCCAACTCACAGGATTTATTGGAAAATATCAACCAACATGAGTACATTACAGTATGTGCTGAGTATGTGGCGTTTCTGTGTGTATGTGATGTATTACATACATTACAAATGTAAAATTACGACCCGTAATACTTTGAATAGTTTTGCCATAATGTAGAAGTGCTAAAAAATAAAAGAAACTACAAAAATAAATCTTAAACTATGATAATAAGTCCAATGGCTCTTTCCAAAAAGATGAAGAACACGAACAAGACGAAGAGCAATAACAAACAAGAAGAACACGATCAATATGGACATCAAAAGGAAATGATGGGTTTCAGAGTTTCCTGCAGATTTTCCTCTTTTCTTTCTTTCTTTCTTTCTGAAAATGACATTTCACTTCATTTCAAAGAAAGTCAGAACACAAAAAGAACTCCCCAGATATTCACATTTAATTGATCAAAAATAAAATAAACTGATTTGAAACGGCTGATTTTGCTATTTTTCATTTTAGCATTACACAAAAGACTGGCCAAAACCAATGGGTAACCATTTTTTCACCTTTTCACAATTTATAAGCATTTCATTTTGAATTCATTTAAATGTATTATCACAGCGGGTATAGCAAGGGCAGTGTTTTGAAAGTGTGTCTGAATATCCATTTATTTAATTTTTTTATTCGCTATGTGGTGGTTTTGAAAGAATAACTTGTGATGGCCTTCCAACAGAAAACCTTGAAGGTTCAGGGACTACTTGCTTTTGTGCGAGTTTGGAATGGGGATAAAAATCCACTGGCTGAATATATATTTAAGGTAAGTGCAGGGAATGCTATTTTAACATCCCAGTGAGCGGGAATATAGAGATCTTCTACTAATACATCACACTTTGGTTTTTGCAAAAAAAAGGTACATAATAAATAAATAAATATAAAATAATAAATGACGA